>JADDOH010018613.1:0-35727 GCA_016648135.1 Agrypnia vestita
TGCAAATACATCATTTATATATCGAAGTGTTATTGCTGCTCTGAAATAAAGTTTCCCCTTCGCACAAGAACGACTCAACATAAAGAATTATTCTTAAAAAGTTTTATCAATACAATTTGAATTCCAATACGTCTTAAATTTCTTTGAGGCACTCTCGAGGTAACTTCTGAAGGCAGTTGAGCGGGATTGGATCTCAAGTTTTATTCCCCCAAATAATCCGGTCTGCCTGCGCAGGTAGCTGGTGTTTGGTCGGGAAGTGGAAATCGTCAGGAAAAACAAGCGGGCGGAAGGAAGTCGATGGAAAACAAAGGCGGGAAATCCTCGGTTTGAAAATCGAAAATCGGGATTTTTCAACACTTTTTGATTTTCCAAAACTGCGAGGGGCTAAACGCTAGAGAAATCGCGAGGGATCGTGAAATAATTTTAAAAAAATTATTGGGTGTGTCTAAATTAACAGGACGAGAGGACACAATAAAAAAATTACATCAAGGAAGAATTGGCATCTGTGATCCAGGCCCGACACAAAAGAGAACCTATCTTAGTTTTTTTTTTTTTTATGTTCATTCATTTATTTATTTATTTTATTTTGGGGAAAATTAACAGCAAATCAACAATCTTAACAAATATGAAATAATGGTTTTTAAAATTATGCCAATTACAAATTTTCCACTGAATATATATTTACTTTAAATTACTTTAACAGCGAGTAGAGAGGGTGGAGGGGAATGTGGGACGGGAGTAGAAGGGAAGATATAATGTACGAATTAGTTTGGGTGCGATAGTGTAGATATTGTTTGTTTTATGTTTCTTATTGTTGAGTTGAAAATGTCAATGTGGTGATAGTTTGTGTTAAATGAATTTGTGAATCTGTACATTTTGTTTTGAGTTGGTCTTACAAAAGGGGAGATGAAAAGTAGGTGAATGTCTGTTATTGCGAGTTGGGATGTGGTAAGATATTCGTTGTAGAAGTTCCGGACTATCAACTAGATTGTGTGTTATTTTGAATAGCATCACCGCGTCAGCTATGTTTCTTCGACGAGTTAGGGTCTGCATGTTAAAAAACTATTACATGTTACTGTTACTACACTGTTACTACACATGTTACTATACTATTACACATTACTATTACATACAAACAAATATAAAATGTAATAAAAATATGTAACTTTTATATTTTTTATCATTGACTAACATACAAATATACTCGTATTGCTTCGTTTTTTCTCCAGGCGTAGTAATAAAAAAGTTATTTTTCACCCATTTCTACTAGCATGCCCACTAAGTTTAGGCTCATTAGAAACCTCCCGTCTGATGGTCCTACTTTTAGAATAAATACTATCTATGTAAGCGACGCGAATTGCCGCGTACCTGGGGGGTGGCGGGAATATGGTCGCGAATAGGGATAAGGAATAGGAAGGTTAAGAAAAATAACGAGACGAGAAATGGACTGTATTGGATCGAGAAAGGAAGGGACGTTTCGACTCATCTTTTTCTCTTGGAGTCCTTCCAGATGTCATCTCACCAAACAACTGTTGTCCGGCGGTGACGCAGGGCAGGAGGCGAGAAAGTGTCCTGTCGCTTTTATAATGAGAATAGCGAGATTTGTCGAAACGAAAGGTAAACTGGTATTGTTTTGAAAATAGAATTAATTTCGATAGAGACTAATCAGTTTTGCCACATAAGAAAATTAACAATATTATGTAAACAATCGATTTCTACGCCAACGTGACGTCACGAATATCGAACAATCTTATGCTTTTAATTAGAGCGAAAATAATGATTTTAAGGTCCGCTGGACAGGCATACTCTGCTTGTAGGCCGACCTTGCCTTGTGTTGAGATCTGTGCGATTTTTTGTCTTTGAGTGTTCTTTTTATGACGACTTTTGCTTTTTCCTACTGGACTTATTTAGGAAGGACCATCGGAAGTTTCTACTGAATCTAATCTCGGTGGGCATGCTAGTAGAAATGGGTGAAAAATAACTTTTTACACTACGCCTGAAGAAAAAACAAAGCAATATATTTGTACGTTAGCCACTGATATTGAATATAAAAATTACATATTTATATTACACTTAATATAATAAAAAAACTGAGATAGGTCGCTTTCGTGTCGGGCCTGGGTAAATTTTGTATGTACCGTCACTATTCTTCTTTGTCGGTAATGTATTCGTTATTTATAACTTCTTGCCAAGGTTCGCCAGGTTTTTCGACACCTGTGTGATCCATTATTAATTAGTGAATAAAAAAATTATAAATTTACGACGACATTATTACAAACAATTTTTTTAATAATGACATTACAAAATAGTTAATAACTGACTGGACACCACTTCAATCCTTAGACAAAGAGGCTTAAATATCCCTGCCCAATCAATCATATCCTCCAGCCCACTTCGCACTAAATTTATGCAGGACAATCCTCTCTCCTTTACCCAGAATAATTAATTACTACATCAAGATTCCCTATAACGCTTACCTAAATAAATTCTTCATGATAAAGATTGTGTTTAAAATCGAAATTAAAATACACGTAATTAACATTCATTCTAATGTATAATACATTCTTAAGTCATAAACAAAATTTCATAATTCGGTCACGCCCAAGATCGTTGTGTGTCATTTGATAGACCACGTTGACCTTGGAACCCACGTACTTGACACTTTCCCAGTTATTTTATATCTCATATAACTTGTTGATTCACAACACAACATTAAGTAATTAAATGAGTTGGCGTTTACTTTGTGGAAATCCATTTTTAATAAAACACTAACTTTCTTTTTTCCCCTATTTTATTTTATTAATACATGTTTCGTAAATTTCCGGTTCCTTTTTCAGGTGAGAAGGAAACTCACCTGAAGAAGGAAATGGAAGTTTCCGAAACATGTAGTGTTATAAAAATGAAATAGTGGAAAAAACAAAGTTTGTGTTTATGTCATATAATTATTACAACATAATAATTTATTTTATTTTTTCTGATCTCTCAAGTATTTAAAAGGATTTTACGTTATACCTACTTTAATGTCACACTAGGACTATGCATTATGACATTAATGTTTATCAATAGGTCGTGAATATGCATCATGGCATAGTGTATAAAAATAGCGTAAAACTACACGTTTTCACTAAATAATCACATAAATTATCACGTATTGTGGCTGTAGGACGAATGAATGAAGATAAATTATTTAGAAATTTATTAATTAATGATTAATTCATTACATATTGAATGTACAAAGTCACTTAACATGTATTAACTATTCTTTAGTCTACGCTATATCGCAATATATCACTTGTTTTTTAATACTTTATTATCGCGGGGTTACACGTATTTAACATTCACTAGAACATTCCTTCCAATTCTTGCATGCATTGATCGCTCTGGTATATTTAGCCACTTAGGTTCTCCATACGATTATTCGTTTTAAAAAAAAAAACGAATTAATATCCAGTATAATATTCGTTCATTCCTCTTGCAGCCACGAAACGTGACAATTTTTGTGGTTATTAAGTGAAAATTTAATAAGCTTAAGTTTTTCTCTATGTTTACGCTCCCATAAGCTCGAGCTTTGGCTCATATTATGGGGAGTATAATGTCTGTAAAAAATGTTATAATAAAGAATCAATTTATTACAATAAAAAACATATATCTACTGTATAAATAAATCATCATTCTTGGCACTACAACCCTTGGTGGGTCTTGGCCTCCTCAATAATTTTCCTCCACTCATCTCGGTCTAGTGCCAGCTCTCTCCAGTTTCGAAGCTCTAAGGCAGAGATGTCTTTGAGGACTTTGTCACTCCATCTTAATTTTGGCCTTCCTAAGCTCCTTCGCCCTATTGGCCTTGAGTTCAGTAATAAATAAATAAAATTAAATAAAAATTATATAATTGGTTAACTGATTTCCTAAATAAATAAATAGTTGAATTTTTTTATATATTTTTTGGAACAAATATCCGGAGTTGGTTTCCCTTCTCCGCTAAGGGCTGCCCGGCGCACAGAGGGCGGGGCAGGTAACGCTAACAATACTCCCCCGTGTATTGGGATGGGCCGTGTTTTCCTCCGATTGATCCGAAGGGTCGAGATTCATTTATTCCGAGGGCCTCAAATAAATCTAGCAAGGCCGCCGAACGGTTCGGGTCTCGGGAATAATGCCTAGTGTTTCAGGTTCATTCTTTATCACCTGAGATACAAATAACTAGACCTGTTTATATATCGCGAAAATTACATACTTATAGTTTTAATACACATTACAATTTCTCATCATTTCTCCTATCAAGGAGTATCATTCTTTAATGCTCTTCCCAATGAAATGAAGACGGAAAAAAATTATAGAAAATTCAAGACTAAATTGAAAAATCTTCTACAAAAAACCATCACAATAACGCAATGAAAAAATCTTATCAAAAACAATCTATATATACTTTTAAATGTTATTACAATACCTTCTTAATTATTAATTTTTATAACTTAATTTAATGTTTCCTTGTGTACATCTTATTTACTTAATGTCTTACATTTTTGTATTCTTGTATTGTTTATATCTTACTTACTTAATTTAATGTCTTAATTTTTATAACTTAATCTAATGTTTCTTTGTCTATATCTTACTTATTTAATCTAATGTCTTACATTAACGATTTCATTAATAATAGATATATACTTATATGACAAGGCCCCACTTTTAAACACTAGAATAAATTCTCATTTAAAAGTGGGTTAGCGTGTAATATAAATGTGTATTAACTATATTTTATTGAATACACTCTTAAGTTTGTACATTTACCAAATAATTTTTTTTTTTAAATTTAAAAAATTCATCTGGGTATTTATATTCATTTTTTCCCATGTACTCAAAATTTAATTAAGATTAATTATAGAAGTCTCGTACTTCTAAATTATTACCCTAAATAATATATTTTTTTAATAAAACAAAAGTAGTATCTTAGGTAGGTGAGACAATTATTAATTTCATTATTAAAATATATATTGACAAAGGTTATTTTATATGTAACAAAGCTATTTAATTAATTATGGTCTAATGAATGAAAGAGAATGTTAAGAATGAGGTCCAAACAATAACTGACTCCTTACTCCCGTGTGTCTTATTTATATTGGCTAATGCTGTTATCCAGACGTTTCCAGCGTTTACTAGCAAGTTCTAGTATCTGGAAAGTTACAGACGTCCTTCGAAAGTTGGAGTTAATTCCAGATCCTTCGGTAGTATTGTGCCAACTTCAAATAACTGTCACTTGACAAAAGTGCGTGATTCTTTTTTTAGTCTCGTTACAATACTATTAATTATTTCATATTTTTAATACATATGGTATTAAAAATATTTATTGTACTATTTGTAAAAATCTACTTATATTATTTGATTAATTACACCTACATATTTCGAAATACGATCGTCAGGGTGTTATATATATAACTAACTATACATGTTAAATCGAAGGCTTTCACGGGTACAATATGTGTTAATTCTAACTACTTTGGGGGTAACCCGCGTCAAATAACTATATATATATATATATATATATATAGTATATATAATAGAGTAGACATGTTGGTCTGTGTTGGCCCTCAGCCTCGTGCTCCAAACGTGCACGGTTCGAGCCATCACTCCACAATCAGGCAGTTACAGTCACCTATACTTCATAGCACAAGCGTTTAGCTTAGTTTGAAAATAGTTAGAATCTTGATGTTACACGTATTATCGTAGTTCGCTCTCCACTTTTTGTTTAAATATAATATATATACCTTTTTAATATATAAGATCATATAGATAACACAATTATATATACACATAGAATAATTATACTACAACTAATTATTTGTATAAATCTACTTATATTATTTGATTAATTACACCTACATGTTTCGAAATACCATCATCAGGGTGTTATATATATATAACACCCTGACGACGGAAAGGTATTTTCGAAACATGTAGGTGTAATTTATCAAATAATATAAGTAGATTTATACAAATAATACAATCAATATTTTCAAAAATGTCAATCTACAATGTTTCTGAATCAATTCAAAAAACATATGGTATTCATTTTAAAAAACTCCATTGTCAATCAATTCAATAAAATCGTGCTTAATTTTTATTTCATTGATTAAACTAGTATACTTTTATGCACGGGCAGAATTGATTCCAAATTCAGCATTACCAGAGGCAAAAAATATCGCCGTAACTCCTGTATTGAATGTTCCTCGCTGTCAATCAATGGACTGCCATTGGAAATTCTTTTCGCATGATATTTGATTTTTGTTTTAGCACACAGGGGCGCGCAGACGGCCCCATCAAGGATTGTTCGCAGATAATGCCCGGGCAGCGCTGGACAAAACATTCCCGTGGGATTTGTAGCATTTTCCCGCTTTTTCAACTCCCGTCGATATTTTTTGTGACAATTTTGCGAAGCATTGTTTCGGAAAAAACAGAATTCTCTCAAAATAACTTGTTTTTACCGGAGCCGTTGCGAAATGGTGCTTGCATTGCAAAGAAGTCTTAACTATGTATTGAGTTCTAATAATGGTAGTTGCTCGTATTGCGTATTTTCAATGAGGCTATATTCGAAATTAAAATATATATTTTTATCAATTAATGTATATAATAGATGTCTCACAGAGACAAAACTGTATTTTATTTATGGGAAAGTAGGTATAGAAGTCTTTTGGGTGTACATAGGACTTACGACCTATCGTATGGTTGGCTTAAGTGATCACTTTGTACAATGTAACGTTCGCCATTTCCACCTATGATTGAGTATACCATGCCTACTAATTTTTGGAAGTTGTATATATTTTAATTGCATGCGACGCTTCATATGTGCGTTGTAACCACCTTTCCATGCGGCCTGTACAAAGGCATTTTCATTCCCCTAATTTCCCACAGATGTCGCTAATTATTTTAATATGGTTAATATCACTAATGAGAAATCTACAATTGATTTACGGAATTTTTGAAAGCAATATACTTATAAAGCAATATCTGTTACAAGAAATCCAGCACTGTTCTGGAAGATTTGAACAAACTCAAAATATTCTGAATATTTTTTTATAACCAAATTAATTAATCAATTAGAAAGACATACAGAAAAATCTAATTCACGAAAAATATTAGGTTACTACTGGGATCCGAACCCAGGTCACCTCCTTTCCGGGGCCGGTGCTCTGACCACTAAGCTATGGTAACCCTCTATGTTTCCGTGAATACATAAGCCTTATATGTAGTTCTTATTTTTATTAACTGATTAATTTTTATTTTTGTCCATAGAGCAACCCACTTTTTTGATATGTCTTTCTAATTGAATAATTTAATTTGGTTTTAAAAATTTCGCAGAACTTTGTTCTGAAAAATTACAACTTCACAAATATGAATGTGTTCTTGAATATATATTTTTTATCTTTAAATAAAATACTCTTTGTTGAACACCACTTTATTGAGTTTAAAACCAACTAGTTTCAACTCATCAGGGTTCAGTATTAGTTAATACTAAACCCTGATGAAGACTCAGCTGTGAGTCGAAACTAGTTGGTTTAAACTAAATAAAGTGGTGTTAAACAAAGAATTATTTCATTTAAAGATATTACGTCTCACCACCATGTGTTTCCTTTATGTTAAAATTTATATTTTTTTATTTAAACTTTGCACTGCACAAAAAGTGTTATTATATATAATTAATAAAAATATACTTAGTTTTCACCACTTTTATATCGAAAAATATCAACATGTTTCAGAGCCCATGGCCCCTTCGTCAGGATACAATTGTACTTATACTAACAAAATTAAATTCAAAAATCGAAGTATAGATACTCAAAATATTAAAAAATAGCTATATAATATATATATATATATATTATATATATATATTTAGGGTCCGTACATATGAAATTGGCGTTTTTTGCCGTTACTGGCAAAAATTTGATTCAAATATCTTCTCTTTGGTTAGGATTCCCAAATCAAAATTATCCAAGCTATTTACTCATGTATTTGTGTTTTGAAATTATAATTCATTTGTTTTTTCCTCAATTGTTTTTTTCTTTGCGTCACTCAGTTTACAAAATGAAAAACTTGAAATATCGCGTTATTTACGAGTACGAGTTCCACCGTGGCACCAGTGCTGCAGAAACGGCTCGAAGGATGAATGATGTGTATGGCGACGGTGCCGCAAAAGAAAACACAGTGCGTTTTTGGTTCCAACGTTTTCGTTCTGGAAATTTCGACCTGCACAACAAGCCCCGTGGACGGCCGGAGACCAAAGTTGATAATGAAGAATTGAAGGCTATTGTGGAAGCGGATCCATCGCAAACCACATACGAGTTAGCTGCAGGCTGCGGTGTTAGTGATAAAACTGTTTTAATCCACTTGAAGCAAATTGGTAAGGTGAAAAAGCTTGAAAGGTGGGTACCTCACGAATTGAGTGAAGCAAATCAACAAACGCGCGTTGACTGCTGCGTTGCATTACTCAACCGGCACAATAATGAAGGGATTTTAAATCGAATCATACCTGTGATGAAAAGTGGATCCTGTACGATAATCGGAAGCGCTCATCACAATGGCTGAACCCTGCCGAACCAGCCAAACCATTCCCCAAGCGAAAATTGACTCCAAAAAAGTTACTTGTGAGCGTTTGGTGGACTAGTGCTGGTGTCGTTCACTACAGCTTTCTTAAATCTGGCCAGACGAATACGGCAGATGTCTATTGTCAGCAACTGCAAACCATGATGGAAAAGCTAGCTGCTAAACAACCGAGGCTGGTTAATCGCTCTAGGCCACTGCTGCTTCATGATAACGCTAGACCACACACTGCACAACAGACGGCTACCAAATTAGAGGAGCTTCAATTGGAATGTCTAAGACATCCACCGTACTCTCCGGACCTTGCCCCAACAGATTACCATTTTTTTCGAAATTTGGATAACTTCTTGCAAAGGAAAAAATTCAACTCCGATGGGGCAGTCCAAACCGCCTTCAAAGATTTTATTGATTCCCGTCCGAATGGTTTTTTTAGTAAAGGGATCGATGAACTACCTATGAGATGGCAAAAGTGCATAGATAGCAATGGTACATACTTTGATTAAATAAATATATTATAATAAAAAAAAATCGGCTTTATGTTCCTCCCATACTAAACGTCAATTTCATATGTAAGGACCTAATATATAAATGGAAAATGAATAATAATAAAATACCTACTGAACATGAAAATAAATTTAAAAGGTAACGATTTGTAAAAAAGATCTTATTATGAATGTAAAGAAGTCAAAAGTGATGGTATTCGAGGAGGAAAGTAAGACAATGTGTGAAATACTAGTAGGCAATGAATGTTTGGAACAAGTAGATGAGTTTGTGTACTTGGGAAGTATGTTCGATAGAAGAGGGAATATTAAGAAAGATATAGAGAGGAAAGTGACTGCCGGGAATAGGGTGAACGGTGCTTTGAATGCAATAATTTCTAATAGAAATATGTCTACCGAGGCAAAACTAGCGGTACATAATGGAGTTCTGGTACCGACACACTAATGTATGGAATGAAGCTTGGAGCTGTCAGAAAAAGAACGAAAGTAGATCGAATGGAGTGGAAATGAGATCCCTTAGACGTATGTGTGACAAATCCATGTATGATAGTGAAAAGAATGAAGATATTAGGAATGAATGTAAAGCTACATAGATACATAGAAAAAAAATAATGTTGCTCAGGTGGTTTGGGCATGTTGACCGAATGAATGAGGAATGAATGGTAAGAAAGATATATAATGCAAGTGTTGACGGCGCCAGAAAGAGAGGGCGACCACAGAAGACGCGGCATGACCTGATTAACCAGATACTGGAAAATGGTCCTGTTAGAAGCCTGAACAACCGTCGATCTTGCATGCGAATATGTATGAATGTAGACGAAGCGAAATTTGTATGTCAGGACAGAAGAGTATGGCGCTCTATCCTCTCTGCCTACCCCCACGGGGAAACGGCGTGATGATAAGTTAGTTAGTTAGTTAGTTCAATTTAATATTAACACTTTTTCTTATTTCCAAAATTTCTAATTCATCAAACTGTTTTTCTTTATAATTTGTATGTAAAATTTGTAAATTCTTATTAATATCAAAAGAAGTACCAAAAGATGGTTAACAAATCCGGAAAAATTATTGCTATTTAAACACCTTAAGTGTTCCTTAACTCTAACTTCAAAATTTCTATACGCTTTTCCTATATAAAAATTCTTATTGTTTATTTACAAAAGAGTTCTTATGGTTTATTTACTATACCTGATAATGAGAGGGATTACTCCTCCAAAACTATGCTAATAATAATAGTGTGTAATACATAGTTAAAATAAAAATTATATGTTAAATTAAAATTTTACACAACCACGTAACTGTCAAATCATACAATAATATATCTAAGGATTTGGCATTAATATTGTGGGGATTATTCATGATGACCATTGAATTGGATAAAAAAAATTAACTTTTTTATTTCAACGTGTGTTTAATAATAATTTATATTTTACTACTTAAGTTTCGAGAGCAACAGAATCTCAATGGTAATTAAGTACTTCACCTGTCCATAAAAGGTTTTTTACTCTTGAAACTAGGAAGCAAAATATAAAATTATTATTAAACTCATATTGAGATAAGATCAGGAAGGATCATATGGAAGTAAAGCCTGGAGCTGGCAGATGAGGAACGAAACTAGATTGAATGCAGTGGAGATGAGATCCCTCAGTCGTATGTGTGGCAAATCCATTTAAGATCGAGTAAAGAATGAAGATATTAGGAATGAATGTATAACTGATCTTAGCATAATTAATAGAATTAAAAAAGGGTCGCTCTGATGGTTTGGGCATGTTGAGCGAATGAATGAGGAAAGAATGGTAAGAAAGATATATAATGCAAGTGTTGATGGCGCCAGAAAGGGAGGGCGACCGCGGAAGACGTGGCATGACCAGATTAACCTGATACTGGAAGATAGTCCCGTTAGAAGCCTCAACAAGCTTTAACAACCGGCGAGCTTGCATGCGAATATGTATGAATGTAGACGAAGCGAAAGTTGTATGTCAGTACAGAAGAGTGTGGCGCTCTATCCTCTCTGCCTACCCCCACGGGGAAACGGCGTGATGGTAAGTAAGTAAGTTAGTAGAGATAGCAAGTTAATGTTTTTCACCCGATTCTAGTTGTATGCTAATAGAATTCGTTAGAAATCAATTTTAATTATTTTTCTTTTAAAATATGATGACACATTACAATCTCCTGGCGAATGCAGAACTTGCGAGAATATTAGAACCCGAAAATTATCACTTGAAAAAAAATTCGCTTCTTATTATATCACTCTCTGAACGCAGTTTTAACTTGGAATTGCCTGGCGCGCGGTGTCGAGCTATATATAGCTACGCCACCCAGCCCGCACTCCTCTAGCTCGCTCGAGGATGTCCAGAACCTCCCGGAAGTCCCTAGATGCATCTTATTTTTACCGTTACAATGATGCGTGACAACAGATAATGCGTGTGTTTGTATTATCTTTTTTTGTTTTTATCTTTTTACTCCCTTTATATTAACTCGTGGCGTCTGCTTGCTTGCCGGCTTGCCGGTTTGCCGTCGAAAAAATTTTGGGTTGATTTTTAACCCTTTTCCCATGATACAATCGAGCTGAAACTTTGCAAGCAGAATCGTGGCCACGATCAAGAAGATCTGTCAAATTTTCGTTAAAAAAATTAATAAATTTTTTGATTTTTCAAATTTTGAATGGTTTTTTTCATACAACTTATTGAGTATAATCAGGTTTCGCGTCTGGTAGACGCGAAATCTGATTATAGTATAATTTTGGATTTTTGGAATTTTTTTATTACTCCCTTTCGTAGCGTCGCCCGACCGAAGCCCAACGCGTAGATTAACCAAAAAAAATGTTTCAACTAGTAAATGAGAAAGGGAGTATAATAAAAATTTGGTTTTTATGGGTTACTTTTTTTATGTTTGACATACTATTTTATATAACTGTTTTACAACTACAAAACTGCACTGATACTCAGTAACGTGCCCAAGAGCTAGTTGAGTGGCAATTCCAAAAAATATATTTAAAAAAATTCGACAATGCACGGCGCGAAGAAGCGGACTCGCCACGTAAGAGGCTTCTAGATTTTCTCCTCGACCCTAAGCACGTCAATGGTTATGTGGTGGCCAAAGACGCGTACATATACACGTGCAAGGAGGTACCACATATGCTGAAATAGAGCACGGCAGACGGTTACCCTCGATACAGAGGTCGCGGCAAAAGCACTGAGCACAACGAACAAGGCGACGATGTAAGCCGGACCAATGACCGAGTACAAAGGCGACGTATAACAGGGGGCATGAAGAGCGGATAAACTCACATTGCTGACCAGACTAAATATTGCACACACGAGCGGCCGAGTAAGACGAAGGCATAATACGCCGAGTCCTTTGTCCACAACAACTATAAAAACGGTAGGCTCTAGAGCAGACTATCTCACTTCCCCAGTGAACGCCTCGTATAGCGGAAGCCCTTGCCGTCATACCTTCGAACTTCGCGCCTTTCAATTGTAACCTTTGTACACTACTGTATTCTTTATAACTTGTGTTTTGTAATCAAATAAATTCTGTCAAACCATCGCGACTTTTACATCATCAACCGCAGCAGAGATCTCCGACTCTACAAACGGAGTGGTGACCTTTGAGTTCAACTCTATGTGTGAATCTGTACGTAGCTTTTCTTTCTATATTACCAATGTCCCTTTCTGTTTGAAATCCTTTACTGACCAGTTCAGATTTAATTCAATTCAAATACCGCGCCATACCTCCTTAATATTAATGCATCGGAAACAGAAGTGAGTAGAAAAGTGGTGGGTCCACTACGCAAATCCATATGCGAGTATGCATCCCTCCCGATATATTTCTATATACACAAATATATACAGGGTTATTTGGAAAACATTAATAACCTCGCAGGATTATATTCCTCCCTTGATTATGAGTCGAAAATGTTCAAGCTATTGTGACCTAATATCAATAGTTAAGGAGATATGCGACATCAAAGTTTGCATTTTTTTTTCAATATTTCTGACTGATTTTTTGTAAAACGTTGGACTATCATTACAGTAACCCATATCGATTACGAAAAATTCATTCGTTTCAATACACGTTAAATAAAATGATAAAAACCCTGAAAAAATTACAATTGGAATGTTTTCCAATTGGAATTCGAAGGTTTTTATTTTTTTATTTGACTTTTGTTAAAGGGAATGAATTTTTAATATTCAATATGTGTTACTATGATGATAGTCCAACGTTTTACAAAAAATAATTCAGAAATATGGAAAAAATTGCAAACTTTGATGTCGCGTATCTCCTTAATTATTGATATTAGGTCATAACAGCTTGAACATTTTCGACTTATAATTAAGGGAGGAGTATAGTCCTGCGAGGTTATTAATGTTTTCCAAATAACCCTGTATAGCCCTTTACGCTGTTGCACCTCTATATACATTTCTATACCTCTCTCGTGTTTATTTTCCATGTCTCTTTTTAGAGCAACATAAAAAAACACTAAAAATATATTTGTATAAATTGGATTGAGTTTAAACTTCTGTAAAAGCTTTCAAATGGGTCTGTCAATGTGTCAAATATGACTGAAATTTTAAGCAATTTCATCAGTTTTCGACTAGTGCGATACCCGTCCATTTAAAAATCAATTGTCGCCATAATACCCGGCTACTTTATGCGTTGCAGTTGAATAAGCGTGAAAAAAATTACTTAAAATTCCTTGTTTAAAAGTCTGAAATTGATTCATGAAGATTTCAATGGGTATACAAGAATGGTAAATAATGTGTGTGATAAAACATGCCCATTATTTTTATTTTTTTTTTTTATTTTATTACTTTTTTTTATTTATTTAATATATAGTACAAATACAGTTCTTATATATTTACATATTAGATAAACATTTTTTTTAATACTTTGTAGTCATGTAGGACCTCATCAGTGAAGAGAAGCTCTTGAGTCTGATGAGGGAGCCACAGTTCTTATTATAATACATATATACAAGTATATACAAGTTATTTATTAATACGGTAAAAAAGATAAGTTGATAATGAAAGTATTGAAGTTATTTTGAAAAAACCTATAGGTTTAAATGATTTATGAATTTAAGTTTGATTTTAGGAATTTTTTTTTTTTTTATTTGTTCTTAAGGGTTACTGATGCATCGAATCTCGATAGGTATTATTTATTTATTCGAATTGAAGCTGACAATACATGAAGATGTTTTACAAAGAAAAATATTTAAAAATATCTACTTCATACATTTATTAATCGCTTACAATAATATCTATAGAAATTACTTACCTAAAGGTGGTGTGTTTAGTGTGTATAAGTGTTTGTGTGTGTGTTTGTTTGTATGTGTGTGTGTTCGTGTATGTGCGTTGTACGTTGGTTTTAAGCCTATGAATTCATTATTTTAAGTTTTTGCTTAAATTTTAAATAATGTAATTAATTTATTTGAATTAAATTTTATAAATGAAAATAGTGATGTAATATGTTTTTTTATTTCTAATTGATTGAATTCATTAATTTCAAAACTTAACGTCAAAATTGGCGGGATTACAATCATACACACAACTGTCAAGATACAGAAAGCAATATATACTAAGAACCATAATTTAAGAAAAACAAAGCGAGGAAAACATAAAGACAACTTGTATAGGTTAGTATTTGTTGTTTACATAATGTGATGTCTCATTAATGTTACTCTTAATATCTCGGCACAGTTATATCCTATTGAAATGAAAAGTTGACTTTTTTACTTTGGGAATACTTTTGAGAATAAAATAAAAATATAATTTTAAAGATGACACATTTTTATTGTGAAGTTGCAATTTCAGAACAAAGTTCAGTGAATTATTATAAAAAATTATTAATCAATTAGAAAAGACAAAAAAAATTCAAATTAACAAAAAAATATTTTAACGCTTCATTCAAATAGACGTAAGATTCTCGGATTTGAACATATTATATAGAACTTTGATAATGTGTGCATGTTCTTACGATGGAATTGGTGAACGTTGTATTGTCTGGAGTGATTACTTAAGCCAGCTCATACAGGTTGTAAGCCCTGGGCCATCGTATAAATAGACTTTCACACGCATTTCTCATATTCACAACTTCGTTTCTGTGAGACTTCGATAACCTATCTTAATTAGTCATTTTAATTAATTAAGGTTAAAATAACGTCTCACAGAGACGAAGCTATTTAAATATGAGAAAAGTTAATGGAAAAATTATACGATGGCTCAGGGCTTACAACCTGTGTGTTCGAATCGAGAACACTCCATATATTGCACTGGTCTCTGCTAGAGACAACTGTTGTTATTTTATCTCATTAACAAGTTAGTACACACAGATTTCGCAACTGGTGATGTAACCTGTATATTTTATTTTTTAAAGTGGAGTTTTTTTAGCAATGTCCCTTATAAACGTATATACGTTAATAAGTTATTTTGATATTGACATTTCAAGACGGTACCCATAACCTTGATGTCAGATGTCTCCGTATCTCGAAGCAGTCAGTCAGACCCATTTTGGACCATCTGGAAGAGAACTTGGCTAAATCCAAGATAATGGTCCCATTGCATATACAACGAAAATGAGTATTTCACTATATTATTGAATGTGCTAATAACAAAATGAAAGATAATTTACGTTTAAATAGCAAGTATTAAATAAGATATTACACTTTAAAGTTCGGAAAAATGCACTGCATATTTTGACATTTCATAGGCAATATATGAGGTTAGGTAATTAGGTTAGGTTAGGTTAGGTTAGGTTATTAGGTTTAGTTTGTTTAATTTAGATTACGATTATTTTAATTGGATTAAATTAACGGGACGTTAAATTATATAGTGAAATACTTATTTTCATTGTATGAACAACGGGACCATCATCTTGGATTATTCCGAGAACTTTCATCGACTGTCATAACAATACACCCAACAATAACAATCAAATAAATACATGGCGGGGTATAAACACAATAGGGGAAGACGATCACGGTGACTGGTGAGCAGCGAAGAGTGGGGTGAAATTGGTTTCCTTTGAGGCCAGAGTTTAGCAACCACTTAAAGTTTTAACACTTTACGGACCGAATAGGCTCTCGCGGCGGTACACGCTCCCTTTATGTGTCTCTTAAATCTTTTCACGAGGAATTTATATTACATTCAAAAGAAAAAACTTCGCCGTTCAAAGTAAATGTGTAGGCTCCTGTCACGTGATGTTATTGCTCGGAAAAATTATGGAAAAGAGCTTCGAATTCGCTGTGAGGATTTTGCTCAGACGCTTTCTGAAATGGCCGGCTTTTGTTAAACACGTACACAAATATCGTGCGGTACGCATACATTCACGTGACGTCTTCGTACGGATAAAAAGAGGATACAATAAAATGTACACGTTCCATTAACACTTGCGAAATCTGTGAATACTAACTTGTTAATGAGAAAAAATAACAACAGATGTCTCTAGCAGAGACCAGTGCAATATATGAAGTGTTTTCGATTCGAACATACAGGTTATAAGCCCTGAGCCATCGTATAATTTTTCCATCCACTTTTCTCATATTTAAATAGCTTCGTCTATGTGAGACTTTATTTGATCCTTGAATAATTAAAATAACTAAGCAAGATAGGTTATCGAGGTCTCACAGAAACGAAGCTATGAATACGAGAAATGCGTGTGAAAGTCTATTTATACAATGGCCCAGGGCTTACAACCTGTATGAGCTGGCTTAAGTTATCACTCTAGACACTCTAGAGGTTCATAACTCTAATTGTGCATTTACATGGATGAAACATCTTTATCCGTCGTATTGTCAACTGGTTTATATGTGATTATGAAAAATTCATTCGCTTTAAAACAAGTCGATTGAAATGATAAAAACTTTAGAAAAATTGAAAAAAGGCATTTTTTACCATGTTTTTATCATTTTGTTTAAGTTGTATTGAAGCAAATGAATTTTTCATAATCGATATAAGTTACTGTAATGATAGTTCAACTTTTTGCAAAAAATAAGTTTAAAAAAATACAAACTTTGATATTGCATATCTCCATAACTATTGATATTAGGTCATGGTTGCTTGAACATTTTAGACTCATAACACAGTCAGGAATCTACCGGCCAAGTTTCTGCTGCTAGCTCTGGTACACCCTGTATAATTAAGCCTGTGTGCCGTTTAATACATTCTCAGATGAATGAATCAATTTGTCAATTTTTTATATAAATAATAGAGATATACTAAAAAAAACATTGCCGTTCATCTGGCAAGTCTGCCTAGTAATTATTTAAAATATTTTTTATAATCTAGTCTGTGCAATTATTTTTTAAAACAGTTTCATTCGATTATCTCAGAATGTAGTAAAACGGCACATCGGCTTAATTATATATACAGCGACGGCATACTAAACCTTCAAGCCTCCACAGCAGGCCGACCGCCGGCCTCGCTACCCTCCCGTCTCGGACGGATCCCCCGGCACGCGTTACACTCTTAGGGCCGGTTGTTTCAAGTTCGATCAAAGTAAGCGGTCGATCAAAGCATAGATTTTTACGAAAACGGATCGTCTGATTGGTGGAGAACGTAAAAATGTATGCTTTAAAAGAACGCTTACTTTAATCCAACTTGAAACAACCGGCCCTTACTCTGTCATTTAACTAGTGATAAATAAGCACGAATACGCAACACGTCCTTCATTCCGCGCGTGATAGAACACTTTCCCTAAAATAAAATACTGAGATGCATATGACCATTCGCATTCGTGATCCAAGGTTGAGAATACAAGACATGCATATTCTTACATATATAAAATACACAATAGGTGTACCCAGAAGTAATCAATTATTTTTGGTGTGGAATGTTTGCTTCAGTCAAGCTCAGTAAAGAGAATGTGTAAATACGTGTTTTATACGCAATATCATAATCCTTGGTCTTGTGACTTGTGACAATTAAAATTAATTATTTTTATTACTCTGTTGTAAAATGGCGGACAATCAACTAACTGAAGAACATTTACGTCATTGCATGATGTTTCATTTTTTATCGGGTGTTAATGCAACGCCTGCAACAGAGAAAATTTGTGATGTGTATGGAGACGTACTGAAAGTAAATAAGTGCCAACGTTGGTTTAAAAAAATTTTCCGATGGTGATTTTGACTTGTCTGATAGCGATCGAAGTGAGCGCCCGGTGGGGTTTGATAATGACGCTTTAAAAACACCTAGAAGCATATTTTTCTTAAAAGTCTACCAACAAAATGGCAAAAGGTCCTGGATACGATGGAGATTAAATTGATTAAAAATAAAATTGAATTTAGTTAAATTCTTTTTTATGATGCCACTTATATAATTGATTACTTATGGGTACAACCTAATAGATAAGTACTGGGTATTTGCACATTTTACATAAAAGCGATGGGCCGTGAATAAATCGCTTAGTAAAGAACTTATTTCGTGTTGAATTCTTCGCTCGGAAGTATAAATTCGGCTTTATCGTTCCCTCCGTGTCCGGCCATCGGAGAAACACTTTATTTATGTTTATATGTATAGCAATAATAATGTGAAGTTGTATCGCTCACATAGTATTATATTACGTCACGTCGGCAGCTGGCGTTCTGAATAATTCAAATCGTAAATCGTTACACAGTGGAGTGAAGAGGAAATTCCCCTAAATATGTATGTTTATATACTATGCAGAGTTAAAAGTTCTTTATCGTAATCCAGATTTGGTTGGTGTGGTTAAATCGCAAAGGATTAACTAGGCAAAATTATAGAACGAAAGAATATTGAACCCAAATAGGCAGCGACTCGTTTAAAGACCCATTTTAGGAGAAATCCGTCTCTGTTGGTCCAGGACAGATATGCTGGACGCTAAGTTGTACATCAAGAAAAAGCTTTTAATGGGCCGTGAAGCCTTGGAATTATACTAGCATTATGACTATCTTAGTTTCGATTTATTTCAATTTCAATTTTTATTTATTCCACAATATGTACAGGACAAGACGGGTGAGGGGCAGGCAGGACAGATGACTGGAAGGGATAGCGAAAAAGGGAGAGAGAGAAACAATGGAGAGCAATCAGATACACAGACAGAAGCAGACAGAATATATATCTATATATAGCATATATATATATATATATATTATATATGTAAGTAAAAAAATACGGATTTACTAGAAGCGAGCAAAAAAAATCTGTTAACGCGTCGCTGGATGAAACCCACTCCTCCACAAACACTGAAGCCCGAATGTTTTCAAACTTTCACTTGGACGATGAGTTCCGGAACCAAAACGGTTGTAAGCTGTTTTTGGAGAAGCAGCCATCGACAAGGCGCGCCCTGAACAGTGAACAGTTGGAGATCTGTTCGAAACGTCGGCAGAAGATATGGTCCTGACGAGACAGAAGTTGACGGGGTACACCCAAAGTAGTTAGAACTAACACATATGGACCGTGAAAGCCTTCGATTTAAAATATATTTATATATAGTATATATATATATATTATCTATAATATATATATATATATATATATATATAATACATACATATACATATACACACATATATACATATTGTATATTAAAATAATAATATTTATTATTAAACAATTAAAAATGACCTGTGCAATCTGGTCAAAGGTGTAGGAGAATCCTGCTTCGGAAAACCCCCTCAGGCATTTTTTTTATTATTATTATTTTATTTTTTTTTATATTTCAGTTTATTCATATTTCATAACCCCATCTCTCGTTTCGCAATCGCTAGTAAACATCCACTGGCCAGCTATTGGCTTCTCGACAATCGATCCCCAGACAATTGATCCTCTGGAAAATTAATTCGTTCTTCTATGTGTTTATATTCGTGGATTCTGCAAACCATCCAGCATCCATAAATGTTAAAAATATATTTAATTTAACAACATGTATAGAGCATTTCCGAATTAAGAGACCGTACCTAATTAGGGTGGTCGAAGTGAAGAACTACCACCTTTTAAAAACTATCTGCCATCGGACGGCTTTGTTACGAAAACGGGGTGGTATAAAAAAATTGTGTGTAATAGACTTATTTCAAACATAAGATTAGCTTTAAAAATGGCTAAGTAGGTGTATCAAATAACTTGATATAAATAAAACAGAGGTCAAGTATGAAAGTATGAGAAATTATACGTACTTTAACGGTCGGTTTATTTATTATTATTTTTTTATTGATATTAAGTTTACATAATATTTAATATATATGATGCACATTATTTAATTTAGGTGTATTTTTATGTACCGGAGAGGGTCACAAGCATTCAATGATTTTACGCACTTTTTGAACTTTGCATAACATTGTACAGTTCTAATATTCGCTGGTAGATTATTGAAATATTTAATTCCTAGGAATCTGTATTTATGCATCTGCCATTTTACTGCATCTAGGTATATTTAGGGTTCCAACCATGTGCGCTCTTTTGCTACGTCTATTTTGATCTTTAACTATATTTGTGTTTTTTTTATCGATAATTTCATTGTGTATTTGTAATATCGAGTTGGTTTTATTTATGCTGTCTACGTTTGGGGCCTTGAATTATTTGAATAGTAATTCCGTAGGATATGTTCTAGTTTTTTTTATTATTATTTTTATGATCAATCTTTGTATTATTTTTAATGTCTGCAGAATTGTTTTATACTTTCCTCCCCAGCCAATTTTTCCATGTTGAAGTATGGATCGGATGAAAGCCTGATATATTATTCTGATAGATTCTTATATTAATATATTGCGTAATCTTATACAACAATTTACGAATTCTATTTACCAATTCTATTACGAATTCTATTTATTGTATTTTTTTGTTCCTTCCATTTTAATTGTTGATCTAAAATGACACCTAGGTACCTACATTGAAGATTTTGTCATTTTTCTATTGTTATACACTTGTATATACGGTATATGGATAGAATATTTTTTTCTTTATAGCTTTTGAATAAAAATATATCTTATTAGTTTCAAATTTCTTTTTTCTTTAACGATTCGAAAATATGAAAACATTCTTAGTACGAGAGAAATATTTTTATATATTTGCTTCCACTTTTTTTAACTATAATTTATTTATAACATTCACAGATACTGGTATGTATGAATGAATATAAATACTTGGAGAAACTTTGGAGGTTCAATGTGTGATGACCCTGTTAGATAGAGGGTATCCTAATCAAATCGAGCAGACTGTATTTAATGTCGAAATGATGTTCAATTAATATTATAAAGCATTTTATTGTATTTCAATATAAATCGTTCTCCTGGTCACGGTAAGCACCACTGTGATGACCCAGGTAGATAGTGGGTCTTCCTAAACAAATTAAAGATGAATTTTGTATTAATAATTTATTTAAAAGGCCGTTGCTTAATCGCCGCGAGTTGATATTTAATTTTAGGTATTATATTCAATTAATTTGCCAACTCCTGGCCGCGGCTAACAATGTGATGAATCCTATGGGGTGACCCGTCAAAAATACGTCGTGGAAAATAATATTAAATAATATAAATTTCATTGCAATGAATAAAGTCATTTGCCGTATGATGTTAGCGAAAATAGTTGTATGGCGCGGGTGGCAACGGCTGAGGTCGACAGATACGCTGTAACTATAAAAGGATCGCGGAATAAAATATTATACCTTCTATGAAATATTAAAAATAATGTATTCTATACAATATTAATACTCTGCCTGTGCTAACTATACATTTAACTAAAATATATATTATTAACTGGAAATAATTATTCTGTGAAAATTGCGCTTTTGAATGCAATATTAACTAAAAATATTAACTAAAAATATTTCTATCATCTTGGGTTCGCATACTATATTGAAAATACCTAATGCCCTTTGCATTTACTAAGTATATTACCTAAATAGCCACAGCTATACCATCCTGTCCGTCAGGGACGAAACATAAAACATAGTTATATTTCTAAAAGTGCTACCTCTTACGCGACAAAAATACCTATTGCAGTCGGGCTATGAATATGAACTATTTCCGCCTCATAATGGAGCCTGGAACCAATACTAAAAACCTCACTAGAAATAATAAATGCGACTAAATCTCGATAAATACAATGTATACTATTCGTAATACGTCGTTGAATTGGCACATGAATCGTCTAATGGATGAAGGACCCCGTTGTGTATCGTAATAACTTCAAATTCTTTTATAGGAGCAGTGTGGAAACAATTGCATAATATTACGTAATAAAATCATCTAACTAACCTAATAATCTATACATTTATGTTACAATAAAATACGTTCACCAGAAGAATTCGTGTATTAGAAATAAAACATTTCCGTTTGGAAACAACCCAATAAAATCAATCGAACGGCATAAAGAGAAGAAATTCACATATTAAATAACACTGAAACTAATAATTTTAAACACTTTATATTAACATATTCTTACCTTGAATGGTGTCGTCTTAGACGTGTATGAACCTGTTCATATTAATTCCTGGGGAAAATAATACATATATTTGCTATCTACGAAATAAGACATTTTTGAAACGAAAATTCTTTATAAATAAGTAGATAAGGTCTCGGGGATGGTTTGTTCGAAAGGATTCTACAACAGCCCGTGAGTTTATATGAAATAATAGTTTCTTTGAATGCTAAATTTTGGTTTTTAAAACCCTCAGCATCTCTGCTGAGAGGGGTAGAGGCCCCGCGCCCGCCTAAACCCGGTGGCCGACTTCCTAAGTGACTAAACGGCCCCCCTTGGTCCTCCGGAACTTACTGCATCCCGAGACTCTATCTCTTCTTTACGAGATGTGATCCCGTGACGCCTCTCTTTTAGGCTTATAATTGAGATGTACGTACTCTTTTGGTACGAGTTTCTGATGATGGGTGCTGTCTTGAGGCGCCTTTCTTTTAGGCCGGTGTTTGAAGAATCATGTACTCTTTTGGTACGAATGATGACGACATTAGCCTCCTTTGCGGGCATAGTCAGCGATGTTACAAATTATTGTGCAATCTCATTATGCCTTTTCAGAGCGGCGTCCCACGATTCTGCATCTTGCAACATTTACTTTGGACAAATGTTAGAGTGTTAGTAACATATTTATAATATCACAGCTATTCCATATGAGTGAATGATTTTTATATTTATTCTGGCCCTGTCTTTCTTACAGAGGACGAAATAGAAGTTAACGTTTTCTATCAAGGTTTTACAGCATTCAAGCATGAAAATCCTTCCAAAGACAAAGGGAACCTTTTTGTTGGTTTAAGTAGTTTGCGCCAGATGAGGTTAGGTGGTCGGTTTATTGACGACCCCGAGCAACAAGGAGGACCCCGCCTTTAAGGGGCCCTGCAGGGGCTTGTGCGGGTTCCACGCCCAAGTGCCGGCAATCATCCACCCCTCAGCCAGCTAGGCTAACACAAACCAGATATCCCCAATCTTTAGTTAGATCTCCCCATTCTGTCCTTTACTCGTCATTCTGAAGCTACTTGTTAAGCCGAATATACCGAGGTACTTGATTCATAAAGAGTTAGTTGTAGACCGAGTGTAATGATTGCGCAATACCTACGCAATACAGTAATTATTATAATGCTACTAAGTAATTCATATATAAATCCGTGTATTCAATTTTAGTACAAATAGTATGAAAATCCCCATACTTTAAAATATAGTCGTTCGGAAGAATTTCTCGTACGATTTGGATTGATATCTGGTTATGCAATACATAACGCGTCGACAATATTATGAATCTATTAAGCACTGCTTATAGAGCTCCGTAAAATCAATTGTTAATACAAATGGTATGAAAATCCCCATGCATCAAAATATATTCGTTTGGGAGATATTCCCGTACGAATTGAGCCAAAATCACACAAGAAATCGTGATATTAATTATACATTATTGCTCCGATTTTAAATCTTCCTAAAATAAATACATTTCAATAGTGAAAATAATTAATCGATAGATAATATAAATGTGTTCCTTAGCTGTTACACAGTGGCGGTATGATCCTCTCTGGTACTGATGAATGGTAGATTCCTCCATACGTCCGGGCAGCAACTCCGTCCGCAAATGCTGTTCTGGAACTCAGGGCTCCGTCGGTAGTCTGTTGGGCAGCGCTCCCGCTCGCAAGTCTGGTCTCGAACTGAAGGGCTGAGTATATCGTGTTCGCTCCTTTTATAGTAATCGATTTCACCATACCTCTGAAATCCACGCTAGTGCAGTGACTCATCCTATGCCCGATGACCTCACCGCCGGCGCTCGCCATTGGCCGGATTCAGCCATCAGGACGGTCGCCTCCGGCTCAACCCGTCGAAGGCAAAGCGCGCCTGTGATGGGTCCGTTTCGTTAAAATAATAGTTAAGCACCCGCTACACGCGAGACTTGCTGTTCCGATTCATAAATAATAAAGGCTCGTTCGCACCTACTCACAAGGTCGAGTCTATTAGGATTGGCAAACGATATTAATTTAACACAGAATTATATCTAAGGTATAATAAAGATCTAAGAAATATTACTTGTATAGCTGAATATTCAATATTTTGTTAGCCTCTTGTAATACATAGAATCCTGAGAAGAAATGTATCAGGCTTTTACTTTTAAACGATTCCAAACAGAAGAAATATATTTTTGATGTCCATACTTGACTTTTTTGAATATTATTATTTTAAGATTTTCTAAATTTATTAAATCTATCTCTATGTCGACCATCACAAATGTTCTGGCAGAGGGATCAATCGTCCAGGAGATCAATTGACGGGGACGAATTGTCGAGGATCAACCGTTGGGGAACCTCTGGTAGCACGTGTGTTAATATAAATATATTATTTAAATTCCCTTCGTGAAAAAGATTTTTTTATAAAACTAATATCCTCACACGTGTTGATTTATTTACTCGAGGAAATACAGGGCTTATTTAAGTGGATCCATTTCATTTGGCACCCACATACAGTGGGGATATTTTAAATATATCCATATTCCGGATCTTCAGTATATTACGAGTAGGGAATGCAATCCCGAGTCGGGATTGCCCTTTCGAGGTCCCTTGAGATTAGAATTTCCAATCCCGCGGGATCCCTACGGATCGGGATCCCGAGTACTTTTGTGTTTGTTTTTTGTTTATAGAGCTGAATAACAACTAACGACAATGCCTTTCATTTTTATATCAGCAATTTTAATAAAATGCTCATTATTAATCATTGCATTAAAGTTTTTGTAGGCGTTTTTCCAAGCATCAATCAGTCAATGTAGTAGAATAAAAACTGCTAACTAGTAGTAGCTTTTACTACTATGTTAGGATGATAAAATACAGCAAATATTAATCAAAGCTATTTCCATTATTTGAATGTGACATGAACATAAGTTTTAAGTTCTTACTAAAAGCTCCATAGACATATACAATTACATATACAAAACATAAAAAATGCTGATCAATCCCGATAATCTCGTCCGATTTTTCGGTTCGGGATTGATCTCGTAAAATGTCTCGAGATCTCGCGGGTTCGGGATTGCATTCCCTAATTACGAGTATGTATTAGTAATGAGGAAGAAATATTTCCTCAAAAACCAACGTGCTATGAACTTGACAAAATTTTTTTTTTTTAAATACCATTATTAAATGTTTCTATTAATATCCGGTGGGCGGGACGAGCAAGAATAGTGTGTTTCAGGTGTGGGGATGGCATGCTAGACACATGTAATTTGCATGCAAATGCATATTTCGGCGTTTTTTTTTTACGAAAATGTGGGTTTTTATTATTCATTTATATTGCAATTTGCTGCAATTTTTTTAGAGCAATAGTTTAGATAGAACTTTTATTATTATATAAAAGTAGCAAACTGGACATTATTTATAATAATTAATAAAATAAAAGCATTAATCCACAGACCGCGGCCAAAAAATCGTTAGTGTCCTAGGCGGCGCTAATTTTTAATGAATATTTATATGTACGCATAATATGCTTTTTTGTACGTATAAGGTATACTTCAGTATCTAGAACTTTTACTAAGGAAATCAAAAAATATTCATTATTAATAAAGTTATAATGTTTGAAATTTGCAAGAAATTTTTACGTTTTTTGTTGATTTTAAAACGCTTTTTATTTATATAAAGCGGTTCTATCTAAGTTATTGCTCTAAAAAAATTGTAGCCTAGAGTGTACATTCTGATATAAATGAATAATAAAAACCCACATTTTCGTAAAAAAAAAAAATATGCATTTGCAGTGAGTGTGCTGCCTTAAATTTAAACTTTTTTAACGCATTCAGCGAACTGCGATATCAGAACTAATTACGCCATTTCGAATTCTTGTTAGCTGTCAAATTCTGTTTACATGCGAGTTCACGAATGTTTCTATCGTTGTTTTAGGGTGTTTATAGGGTCTGCGACCTATCCTATGGCTGGCTTAAGTGATCATTTTAGACAATTTAACATTCACCACTTCCACGCAATATCGCAAACACATCTAACAGATTTTTGCAAGTTGTATATATGGTATTTATCTAACTCGCTTTGAATTTTATAACAACTGTGCTTATGCCATTTGTTTATTTTTTTTAAAAAGTCATTCCCATGAAACAGTATGTGTAGATGTCACATAATGTTGCCTATGCTTTCATACCCCACGATTTGCCCATTAATAATTATTTCTTTTTCTGTCTCTTTGTCTGTCTGTCTGCCCGTCCGTAACTTGTAAAATAAAACTTTTTTTCTATTTTTTTAATAAATTCTTATTCTTTAGGAACCGACATGCAAAAGTACCGTCATTTTTGATGGATTACAAGCCAGTCTCAATTAATAACGACGATCTCTCTGGGGACAAAATCCAGTAATTGTGTTCCTAAAAATTTTAACACACCTACTCAAAAAAATATATTCATTTGCGTTTGATTAAGACCATCCGTCATACATACCCAAAACGGAAGATAGAATTCACATAAAATGAACGTAAACAAATTCTTAATATACTTTTTGATTGAATCCACGCTCGCGATTGGTTGAAACATTTTTAAATAAATCCGTTTACAATTTGGCTTTTCATTTGAAAATACATCCTCACGGCGTTATATTTACCAACGAAATTACATTTTCTTTCGAATCCCTCGCGAGACCAAATAGACTTCGAATTAAATCAACTTAATGAGGAAGCGAGCGATGGAATATTCTCAAATTATTCAAAATATCGAGTTGTTTGTGATGTCAAACATATTTTCGCCCACCGTCCTAATTTTTCTATTTCGTAAAACTCGAAAACACGTCATACGTCCGATTCGGTCGCGTTGATGTGGAGTGACTAACCGGAATCAATTCTTAAAAATTAATAAATTAAGCGTTGTTTCGTTTACAGAATTCATGATTAACACTATGATTTATACACAACGTTTTATACCACTTATTTGAGTTATATAAGCCTAAGCGCTTTCGATGGGCACAACCATCATCTTCAGATTTTAAAACTTTAAATTTTTTATCACAATTTTAAAACTGCTTTCTATACAAATAAATGAATTACTCTTCAATTGTAAAGATAAGCAGGATTGAGTGGATAAGAGTGGCATCTGTAACATAACATGCAATGATTATGATGCTATGTATATCGGGCAATGTGGTAGAGATATAGGCACGAGAATAAAAGAACATCTAAGAGCATTCAGAGATGGCGGACCACTGTATTGAACATGATCACTTGTTTGACCAAAATATTGTTAGGGTCCTACATCTAGAGGCGAAGGGTCGTAAACAGGACGCTCTATAAATACTAGAAATTAATAAAGCAATCAAAAATAAAAATAACCTGATAAACATTCAAATACCTTCATCATCCCCATTGTTAAAATAAGTATTATTGTTTGTAAAAATTAATTACTGTTGTATATGTCAATAAATAACTACCCTCGCCTCCCCCCCCCCTCGCCGTCAACCCTTTACTTTCTATTTGTCGGCCATATTGATTTACAATTAGTTCTAATATTGCCTCTGATGATGATGGTTTTGCCACCGAAAGCGCTTAGGCTTATATAACTCAAATTAGTGGAATAAAACGTTGTGTTTAAATCATTGTGTCTTAAAAATCATGTTATAATCCGAGTTCTATTGGACTGGATACTTTTAAGAATGTTCTTACATTTTCACGGCCACTCTGAATCTTCTGGTTTATTTATTCTGGGTTATTATGCCGTGTAATACCCCAGAAGACCATAGAAGACAGAAGCATAATACCCCAGAAGACACAAATCATAAGATGGATATTTTTTAATCAGAACAATTACATTACACACATATACGAGTATCTTGTATTGCTAAAATTCAGAAACAAAAACTTACTTTCAGGAATCTATAAATACGCAGTGATATTTTTGGTGAAACCGAGTTAGAAGTCATTGTGAGTTATTTTTTATGTAAACTTTGAAAGCAAGAAGTCATCAGTACGTTTTTTGGCATAGAACGGCTGTTTTGCGTATTAAAAAGTCATCTATACCTATAAAACTCAATGTCTGTCTGTCTGTCTGTCTGTCTGTTCTCTATACAAATCCACACCGTTTGTCCGATTCGATTCAAATTTTGCATACTTATGCTTTAGAACCTGGCGGGTTACATAGGCAACTTTTCCCTCCTACTCTCATACCCCTTCCCCTCCCCATGATATATTTTCGATGCAAATCTACACCATTTGACCGATAGGACATAAAATCTGTAAACTTATTCTTTAGGACTCGGCGAGTAACATGTGCGATATTTCTCCCCTGTTCTTTTAACCCTTTCCCTCCCCTGATATATTTTTGATGCAAATCTGTGCCGTTTGACCGATCGGACATAAAATTTGGAAACTTATTCTTTAGGACCCGGCGCGTAATATATGCGACATTTCCCCTCTATTCTTTTACCCTTTCCCCTCCCCCTGATATATTTTCGATGCAAATCTATAACGTTCGAATCGAAACTTTGTTTATCCTCACAAATTTATTTTAAACTTAATCCTTAATACGTGCAACGCCGGGTACCAGCTGGTTAATTTTATAAAATTTATCTTTTTTTAAATAGAAATCATCAGGTTACTTACTTACTTACTTACCATCACGCCATTTTCCCGTGGGGGTAGGCAGAGAGGATAGAGCGCCAAACTCTTCTGTCCTGACGTACAACTCTCGCCTCATCCACATTCATTTCGCATGCAAGCTCGTCGGTTATTAAGGCTTCTAACGGGACCATCTTCCGGTATCTTGTTAATCTGGTCATGCCACGTCTGCCGCGATCGCCCTCTCTTTTTGGCGCCGTCAACAATATCATAATATATTTTTCTTACCATTCTTTCCTCATTTATTCGCTCAACATGCCCAAACCACCTGCGAGATTCTTTTTTAATTCTATAAATTATGCTAAGATGAGCTTTATCTTCCTTTAGCTTTCTAATATCATCATTCTTTGCTCTATCATAAATGGATTTGCCACACATTCGACTATCCGGTTACTTAATAACACTTTATTTTCTTCTCAGTATACATACTATAGCTATACCGCATTCCAAAGAATGTGCGCTAAAAATATGTGTGTTATTACGATGCAAAAAATGAACACAAAAGAAGTTTTTCTAGTAAGTAAGTAACCTTTTATAAACTAAAAAAAATATATTTATTTGGAATATTATATTAAGGCTTGTAATACGGGCTTGCCAGGCAACTTTTCCCCCGCTTTCTTCTTACCGGACAAAGCTAGGGAATGGTCTTTTCATTGTGGTTCATATTCCAAGCTTTCTCACCAAAAGTCATTAACTGGTTTTAGTGATTTCTGGCACAAATTCCATTTGGCAACCGCTTTTACATAACTATTGCAGATTTAAGGAATTTCTATGCCTTAAATCTCAAAAATTATGTGCAAAGTTACTACTTTGAAAGCGATTTGCCGAAGGACATGAATTTGTCACTTAATGACTTCTTGCGCTATACCAACGATATGTATTTATTCATTGAGTTTTGTGATAATACCAAGGGTTTTTAAAATAACGTTCATTAACATTTTAAGAGGTAATTACCGAAGAACGTAATTAACACTGTGTGAGGTGTAGGTGTATGTAAGGTTAAGTAATTTAGTGTAGAACAGTGTATAGAAGGGATAGAGATGAGAAGTGGCAATTTAACATAAAATACCACTCAATATATATTATAGATGTCTCAGAGAAACGAAACTGTATTTTTATGGGACAGTAGGTATAGAAGTCTTTGGGTGAACAAAGGGCTTACGACCTATCGTACGGCTGGCTTAAGTGATCACTTTACACAATGTAACATTCGCCATTTCCACCCATGATAGAATAATACCATGTCTACTAATTTTTGGAAGATGTATATATTTAAATTATACGCCACGTTTCACATATGAGTTACAACAATCCTCAGCGCGGCCGGCACCAAATCATTTTCATTCCCCTTAAATTACCACAGATGTCGCTAATGTGACATCTATATTCGATTTTTGCAGTTTGTTAGCAATATCCTTTATCTGTTTGTTATTTACTCAAAAAAGTTTGATATTTTTTTATAATAAAGATTTTAAATCAAATCAACTATGGATAAGTATATAGTTGACTGTCTTCATATTTGAATGTCTTCAAATACAAAATGGTTAAAAGTAAAACTACCTATATTTGTGCTACAGCCTTAACAAGATATTTCATTTTTCTCGACGTTATTTATGAACCGTCTTTGTGTGGACAGCCAATGCATCACGCTAATCCCTTCCTCCCACCCAGTACCAGCCCGCTTTCTTCGTAAAATCCATCTTTTCAAAAGTATAGCTTATAAGTTAGCTTAATAAAAAAGTTTTTTATCATTTACTTCTATTGTACAAAACATTTTTAATATGTTACCTATTTGTTTTTTTAAGCTAAAGCTACGAAATCAAATATATTTTTAACTGTAACTGGTTGCGGATATTTTATACGCACCGTATAAAGTTTTTTTTTTCAACTAGTGCTTATTTCGTGAATGGTAACACTTAGCTCATGTCTGATTTGACAGATAATTAGTTTTATCCTTCCGCTGAACGAATATGGTTGTGTATACGCTTGAACAACGCTGGGAAATATTGCGACATTACTTTGAAAATCATGGTAATGTTGCAGAATGTGTGCGAAAATTGCGTACGGTTTTTGGAAGAAGAGAAGCACCGTCAGCTCCGTATGTTCGTTATCTTGTAAAAAAAGTGAAAGAAACTGGCATCCTCATCGATAAACCAAAGCGTGAAAAGCCAAAAACAGTGCGTACACCCGAGAATATTGATGCTGTGGCAGAAAGTGTGCGTGAAGCGCCATCAACATCAATTCACCGTCGTTCTCAACAATTGAACATTTCGGAAACATCATTGAGACGAAATTCGCATAAAGACCTTGGTATGACGCCATACAAAGTCCAATTGGTTCAGGAGATGAAGCCAACTGACCATACAATGCGTTTTCGCTTCACTGAGTGGGCCTGCGATCGACTTACAGAAGATGCCGATTTTGCCAAAAAAATCATCTTTTCAGATGAAGCTCATTTTGATCTTGGCGGGTATGTAAACAAGCAAAATTGTCGCATTTGGGGCACAAAAAACCCGCACGCATACATTGAAAAGCCGGTACACCCAAAACGAGTCACTGTTTGGTGCGGATTTTGGTCCAGAGGCATAATTGGGCCATTTTTCTTTGAAAATGAGCAAGGAGTGGCCGTTACAGTCAATGGCGATCGTTATCGGGCCATGTTGAACGAATTTTTGTTCACAAAAATTGAAGAGGAGGATATTGGCAACATTTGGTTTCAACAGGACGGCGCTACGTGCCACACAGCCGAAGCTACACTCGATGTTTTGCGCCCTGTTTTTGAAGATCGCATTATCAGCCGCAGAGCTGATGTCGTTTGGCCACCTCGGAGCTGCGATTTGACACCGTTGGACTATTATTTGTGGGGTGCCCTCAAAGATAAATGTTACGCCGACAAGCCAGAGACAATTGACGCTTTAAAGGACAATATTCGTGAAGCCATTGGTGAAATACAGCTGCACACAATCGATAATGTGCTTAAAAATTGGACCGATCGTGTAGGCTACTGCATGGCCAGCCGAGGCAGCCATTTGAATGAAATTATTTTCCATTATTAACCGGAAGGATTGTACTTTCAAATAAAAAAAGAAATTTGAGAAAATATTCAGTAGTTTTTTTTTTATAGCATTTTCAAAAAAAAAAAGTTATTTGGCGGACCCTTTATTACCCAGAAGCGAATCTCGACGTTTCGTTAAATACTTATTCAACGTCATCAGGAGGACGACCTTTACCCGCGGAGGTAGAGGGCGATTACAAATTACAAATTTTTGAAAGTTCTATATATGTTTCGAATCAAGAATATTTTTAAAACACTTAAAATTCCATAAAATACCCGAATAATATTTAATATTATATAAATATAAACAGGGTGTACCAGAGCAAGAAGTAGAAACTTGGCAGGTAGATTTCTAACTACGTTATGAGTCTAAAATGTTCAAGCAACTATGACCTTATATCGATAGTTATGGAGGTATGCAAAATCAAAGTTAGCATTTTTTTTTCAATATTTCTGACTTATTTTTTGTAAAATGTTGAACTCTTATTGCAGTAACTTATATCAATTATGAAGAATTCATTTGCTTCAATACAACTTAAATAAAATGATAAAAACCTTGTAAAAAATAACTTTTTAAAATTTTTGCAAGGTTTTTATCATTTTATTTGACTTGTATTAAAGAGAATGAAATTACATATTCGACATAAGTTACTGTAATGACAGTTCAACTTTTTGCATATCTCCATAGCTATTGATATTAGACCATATTAGACTCATAACATAGTCAGGAATCTACCTGCCAAGTTTATGCTGCCAGCTCTGGTACGCCCTGTATAAATATACAGGGTTATTTGTAAAACATTAATAACCTCGCAGGACTATAATTCCTGCCTAAATTATGAGTCGAAAATGTTAAAGCTATTATGACAATAGTTATGGAGATATGCGACATCAAAGTTTACATTTTTTTTCAATATTTCTGACTTATTTTTTGTAAAATGTTGGACTATCATTACAGTAACTCATATCGATTACGAAAAATTCATTCGTTTCAATACAAGTTAAATAAAATGATAAAAACCCTGAAAAAATTGGAATGTTTTCCAATTGAAATTCGAAGGTTTTTATTTTTTTATTTGACTTGTATTAAAGGGAATGAATTTTTCATATACGATATAAGTTATTGTAATGATAGTCCAACGTTTTACAAAAAATAAGTCATAAATATTGAAAAAAAAAAATGCAAACTTTGATGCCGCATATCTCCTTAACTATTGATATTAGGTCATAATAGCTTGAACATTTTCGACTCATAATCAAGGCAGGAATATAGCCCTGCGAGGTTATTAATGTTTTACAATTAACCCTGTATAAGCATTTAATTATTAGCTATACGTGCGTTTAAGACAAACGTTGTATTACCTTTCACGTTAAACGAATGTAACTTTGAACGTAACGTAGTTACCTCCGTATTCAGGAAAATAATTGGGATAGCGTGGACACACGGCGCACGCGCGGCGCAAGTTGTAGGGTATTATTCATTCATTATCACTTAGGGAGCAGGCGACGCTAAACAGACACTTTGTGATACAAAGATGATGTTGAGCGCAGGGTTGAAGCAGAATATTCGGCAATTTATGATTGTGCCCTTAACCAATTATTGGAATTCTGCGTGCGATGTCTAATGTCTTGACATCCGGTGAGGATACTTTTTATTCATATTTATAGGGTTTTTTAATATTCGAGGCATTTATTTAAATTTATGTGAATTTTTATCGATACTTTATCTTGTAAGATAAATTATGTATTATGTAAAAAAACTCAAATAATTTTTAAATAATAGAAAAACAAAAGACATTATTCATTTTGATATTTTGTCATATATATATAACACCCTGACGATAGAAAGGTATGTCCGAAACATGTAGGTGTAATTAATCAAATAATATAAGTAGATTTATACAAATAATACAATCAATATTTTTTAAATGTCAATTTACAATGTTGCTGAATCAATTGAAAAGAATAATTATGTATTTATTTATTTTTATATTAAAACTATACAAATTATGGTTGGACTATGCCTGTCTCACTAGGGAAATCTGTGTAGAGACAGGCAAAGTTAACAATGTTTACTACATAATGGAACAGTGACATAACGCTACAACAACTGTCTCCGACACGGTATCACCGCACACTACAGATTTACATACAAGATTTCACACGGTACTGCAATCCAGTACTTAACCTAGCACAAACTGACTTCGATATGGTATTGCAATACTTAACCTACACGTCAACACACACTCATCACATCAGCCCAGGTGATGGACCCTGCAATGGGATCTGAAATGTCGGCCAGAGAAGTCACATGTACACGGCAGAAGATACCAGAAAACAGAAGGTTCTCAACGGCTGTGAAAATCTGAGAACATTTTTAATGTTCACTACAATTTATTTACAGATATCGTAGCACATAAATAAATTATATATTTTCATAAGTAGGTAAGCAGTAGAGTGAGATTTTAAGAAAAAAAAATATTTTAAAAAGTAAAAAAGCAGAAGTTAGCAACAAAGTATAGAATGACTAAATAGATATCTTAATAATAATAGGTACATGTAATTCAGTGTTCAATATAAATAAATCAATAACCCAACGCATTTAGAGAATAATTTAAAATTAAAAAAATTCAAATAGTTTTTTGGAGGTGGATCCCGACTCACGTCAGGGACACCACTTTGGAGGTGGATGAGTCCTCCGGTTTTGAATAGGGTTGCACTCAAGGGTCACCAATCCGTTTGTAGAGTCGGAGATCTCTGCTGCGGTTGATGATGTAAAAGTCGCGATGGTCTGACAGAATTTATTTGATTACAAAACACAAGTTATAAAGAATACAGTAGTGTACAAAGGTTACAAGTGAAAGCGTGACGTTCGAAGGTATGACGGCAAGGGCTTCCGCTGTATCCGAGAAGCCCCGCTGGAGTGAGATGGTTTGTTCTGCGGGCACGTGCTTATATAGACATCCGGAACAAAGGAATCGGGGGTGTTATGATTTCCTCTTTACTCGGCCGCGCGTGTGGGTATTTAGCTTAGATCAGCGAGGTGCGTTTCGTCACTCCAATAGTCCATGCCCTCTGCTATACCTCGCCTTTGTACTCGGTCATCGGTCTGGCTTACATTTGCCTTGCTCAGCAATCTTGTCTCAATCTCTGTATCGAGGGCGACGGCCTGTCGTACTCGACGTCAGCATCTGTGGTAACTCATTACACGGGTGTCTGTGTGTATGTGTCTTGGGCCACCACAGTTTTAATCACACAAATCTCCTCACATCTTCTTACTCACTACTTCTTCAATCAAAACAATGTAGATGGCGTTTAACTTGTCTTATCCAAGATTCGCGTCAACAATTAATCCAACTATTTTTATAGTCAGGAGCTTGCAGCGACATCTTATATTTCTCCTCCAACTGACGAACATTATTTCAGCAATGACACATAAAATACCCCGGACTGCAATCCGACAATACTTTGAAACATTCGCACCCGATTTTATATTGAACGTAATAAAATGATGAAACGAAACATGAGGGTGTAACGGAAGGCGGCCCGTGTTACA
>JADDOH010018614.1:0-27906 GCA_016648135.1 Agrypnia vestita
TTCTCCTTCCAGAACTTTCAAGAAATTTATCGAATGTATAGGAACCTTCTAGACACATTCCGCCACTCAGTTTAAAACCTTACAGAACTTTCGGGAATTTTCTAGAACCTTCTCCTTCCAGAAATTTCTAGAGGTGGTTTTACCGGAACCTTCTAGACTCACCGACATAATTGGCGCGCCTATTTTGAAACAATCTGAAGCATTTGCGGCCTTCCCATAACGAAACAATGTGCTAGAAGGCACATTTTCGTCATCACCCACCAACCACCCACGCACAACCACCCCCCACCAAACTCGCATATTTTCGATGTAATACCAAGGGCTATCCACCAGCATAACCACCGGTGGGTGGTTGTGGCTGGTTGTGGAGAAAACTTGGCGGGTAGGGAAACACGGGTTTCTTTTTATATACATATATATTGATTATCGATAATGAGCTCAAAGATCTGATCGGATGACGCACACTTCCTCTGGTGGCAGCAGACAGGCTGATGCTGGAGAATGCATCGCACTGGACACCAGCCCCGGCGGGTGCCGGCGGGGACGATGGGCGCCGCTGGACGGCAATTGGCGCACCAGCCGGCCGCATCGCCCGATCGTTTATCCAATAATGATCCCGGGCTATATTTAGCCCCGCGGCGGCCGCCAGGTTCGTCCAGCGCGGACAGAGATAATTACAGCCCGAGGTCACGTGCTCCTCTTCCCTGTCACCTCTTAATGAGATGATCTAATGCGTTACGGACAAATGAGCACACGTTGAGAGTGACATAATATCGGGTATATTCTCATAGGTTTTACGCAATCACGTCTTGACTGGTTTTATATAACACTGGCTGTTCGTACCCGGATTAAGTTGAAAATAAATTTGCGGGGGTAACAATGGAATGGAAGGGGTTCTATGGAGTGGAAGCACGGACGCTTACCGAAGAACTGATAAGGCGACTTGAGGCATTCGAGATGTGGATCTACAGAAGGATTCTCAAAATAAGCTGGATGGACAGAGTTACGAATGAAGATGTTATGGCTCGGATTCACTATCTAGGACATGTGATGAGACATCCAGAGAAATTGCATTGCAATCTTGCATCTCATACTGCGGGGAAAGATTGCCGGAAGTCGGGGCCCCGGAAGAAGGAGGACTTCGTGGCTGAAAAACTTGAGACAGTGGTTTGGCCAGTCTACTGTGGAGCTGTTCCGGGCCGCAGTAAACAAAGTCCGCATAGCCAAAATGATTTCCAACGTCCGTTAAACGGACAGGGCACGAGAAGAAGAAGAAGAACAAAGATTCCATTGTTTTGCAAAGCCTCTAATTAAAACAATGTTTACACTTGATCAAGGCTGGGATAGATAGGATGTCTAGGGAAGAAATATGGCCTATTTTTTCCATCGGGAATATGTATGCAATATTTGGGTTCAATCGGTCGAACGGTACTGATTTGTATTGAAAATATATCATGGGGAGGGGAAGGGGTGAAAGGGGAGGAAGGAAACGTTGCCTTTGTTACCCGCTGGGTTCTAAAGAATAAGTTTACAAATTTTGAGTCCGATCGGTAGAACGGGTACAGATTTGCATTGGAAATATATCAGGGGAGGGGAAAGGGTAAAATAATAGAGGGGAAATGTCGCCTTTGTTACCCGCCGGGTCCTAAAGCATAAGTATGTAAAATTTGAATCGAATCGAACAAACGGTGTAGATTTGTATAGAGAATAGACAAACATAGACTTCAATCGCTTTTATCGCTCGTTTTGAAAATGTACACATTACAGAGTGTTTCTAAATCTTGAATACAATATTTGTATCTTCTGGGGTATTGTGCCGTGTTTTTACGACCTTTCTGGCCGACAATATTCGTACTTCATAAATTCACTTCTTCTTCGTAGTTTCAATCCTGGGGATAAGTTTGCGGAAAGTCTTGCACATCGTTCTAGGTACTTGAGATGTGTTTATCTTTGCGGGTTCTTGGGATGTGTTCACCTTTGCTGGTTCTTAGGATGTGTGACCGATCGGACTACAAATTTGGAAATTTATTCTTTAGAACTCGGCGGGTAACATAGGTGACATTTACCCCCTCCCCTTTGGCTTTGCAATATAATGGAACCTTTGTTTTCCCCCCGCAAATTTATTTTCATCTTTATCCTTATTTATTTATTTATTTGTTTATTTCTATTTAATTTATAATTTAAACGTTTTGGTTTGGCTGTACCTGTCTCACTAGAAATATCTGTGTTGAGACAGGCATAGTTTACAATAGTGCGTAGGTACAAAACATAGTATATAGATATACAGGGTTATTTGAAAAACACTAATAACCTTAACCCGTGCAACGCTGGGTACGAACAGCTAGTTTACGACAAAATTCGGCGCCGAAACTGAGCGATCATTCACCTTGACAGTGAATACCTCAGCGGGCGCAATCAACCCGCGACAAACCAGAAGAGGCCCTCGCTGCAAATTCAAACCCCGGGGCCGCGTTGGATAATGGCGACCGGTCCGCCGAAACAAAAGGAAGACGCGCGCGCAATTTAAAAATACACGGCGGCACGTGTCGGTCCTGCGGGAGGCGGGATCCCGGTTCCCTTGCGAAGGGGGGGGACAGGCCGGCCTCGGTGTTGCTAGCGCGGCGAATCGGGAAAATAAATAAACAAGTAAAGGGTTTATCGAGTGCGGCAACACCGCTATGTCATTATCGTCAATTTTCATCGAATCGACTCGGAAAATAAAGTTTTTATTTTTTTTCTTATTTTGGAGCGGGTTGAGGTTATATTTTTTTTATTTTTTTATTTATTTATTTTATTAATTACACGGCTTAATAGCCTTTTACAACAGGTTTATACATGATTAAAATACAACAAACGATTAAATGTAAAAGAAAAATAAAGGGTATAAATGTAAAAAGTATATATACATAGTTTAAACATAATGAGGTTAGACATATATGTAAAAAAAGTATATATGCAAAAAAGTGTAAAGTAGTGATCTCAGAAATTTTTACTCACCGATAATATAGCAATATTAAATTTGAATAGCCAGGTAGGTATATATAAAAAATTTAAGACATTATATAAAAATTTAATATTTTAAAAAGAAATGATCATATAATGATTTTTTAAATTTTGAGAGAGATAGATTTAAAATGTCGACATATGTAGGTAGTTCATTGCCAAGTTTGTGCATCCGAGGTATGCTAGAATTTGAACGATAGTTTGTGTCCAAATTGTCACAATAAAACAGCATGTTTTGGCGGGTCCTACGGTTAGGTACTTTAAAATTAATACTATTCAGGAGTTCGCAACAGTCGAAATTTGAGTGTAATATTTTAAAAAGGAATATTAAATCTGTTAATTTTCTTCAATCTTCCAAGGTTAGGAGATTAAGATTAGTTTGCTGATTTGATGATTAGTTAGTAAGGTACTGATACACATGCTTATTAGTGGCACGTGAGCATGCGCAGTATTGACCTTATTTAGCCCTTGCATATAAGTGGCATGTGTGTACGCACATTGCCAGTAATAAGCGTGCAATGCTAGTGTCATTCACCATGAGAAGGGGGTATCTTTTGAGCATGTGTGAATAGGCTTGCTTATTATGAGCATGCTTTTGTCATTCGCGGCTAGTATCGATTATCAATGCGATCTTCTCAGTCCGCGACAGATGAAACAAATATGACGCGTTGGGGAGATGATAAAACATTACTTTTCGTGACTTATTATAGGAATCACGAATGTCTGTGTAATACTCGGTCACCGCTAAGTAAAAATAATATAGCAAGAAATAATGTTTATGAAACTTTATTAAAAGACATGAGTGATTCAAATCTTACAATAAAAATTATAAAAACTAAATAAAAAATATTTTGATTTATTGGTTCACTTGAACTTTTTATTTCAGTTTGCAGTTTCCATTTTGAACGAGAGCGTCTCTATTCTATGACAAGAGCATGCCAGTAATAAGCATGTGTGTTTGATTAAACCCAGGAACTGTGTTGATTTATTGGTTCACTTGAATTTTCTATTTCAGTTTGCAAAGTTTCAATTTTGAACTAGAGTTCCTCTCTATTCTATGACAAGAGCATGCCACTAATAAGCATGTGTGTTTGATTGTTAGCACTTGCTTATTATTAGCGTGCTTAAAACAAACACGCTAATAATGAGCAAGTGTGTACCTACAGTTGTTAGGGCATGCTAGTTGTGAGCATGCTAATGAGCACGCCAGTAATAAGCATGTGTATCTGTACCTTTAGACTAGCACCGTCAAAGTGCTTCATTACGTTCTATTTTATTTGACTGATCTCTGTTATTGGTGTACCTTTTGTGAATTAATTCATGCAACTTTATAAAAAACCATAAATAAAAATAAATGTAATAAAGTAAAATAAAAGTAATAGTGAATGTTTCAAACTCGTCCTAGGACGGGCGCTAAAGACGAATATTTTCAGAGAAAAACGTATCTACAACAAACGGTGTCGAACTATTAAAAAATCCAACAAAGTTAATATTTTTTTCTTAATTTGTTCATAAAAATATACAGTAATCTTAATCTAGAGAAATCTCTAACTAGAAAATGACATACACAGTAACTTCAGCTAATTTTGTCAGTATCTAACCAATTAATTATTTGTATTTGAACCTTATCCATGTAATAATTATATATTGAAAAGTACCTAGTCACTTTAATATTTCACCTGTCGATGAGATATGTTTCTCTCGAAATTTTAGTACGTAGGTACTTATGTACATATAAAAATATTATTAAACTCACGTTGAGTTAACAAATTTAATGTTTTTCACCTTATTTAATGGTCATCGTGAATAGTATCTACAATGTTAACGGCACATCCATCAAAAATAAAATATGACATAATAAAACTATTGTAATTCATGTATTTAATATAAAAAGTACATTATTTTTTTAAGCTTTTAATAGATAAATCAGTCTTCTAGTTGTTATTCAGGGAGATTCTGCTGCGTGTATAGGAACGACCTGACCTATTGATGGTTCTAGAAATAGACCCATCACTAGAAAGAGAACCCACTAGAAAGAGAACCAGTAACTAGAAGATAATTCTATTTAAAGCCTTAAAAATCGACGAGCACGAATGAGAAGACATAAATAAGTCCACTACGCAACTGACTTAATTTGGGTAAACCAAAGAAAGGGATTTTACAACGAGAGTGCAAATTTTAAAGATAATAAGTATATATTTAAAGATAAGTGCTTTTAAAATGCACTAACATGTTTTCAAGAGCAGTTTATATTTAAAACAGCTAGGTACCATTTGTCAATTTATTTTCAAACACGTCAGCCTCTATTTTCGCCAAATGAACGAAATTTCTATACCCCTCAAATGAGTGGATGAGGTGAGAATTTTGCAAGTAGGAACAAAAGAATATTGAGAGAAAACGGTAAAAAGGGGTCAAGTTTAATGAAAATTTCTTCTTCGCGTAAAGCAACGTGTTGATTCTATGTATCGATCATTCGAAACGTTCAACAGGTAACAAAACGGTATCCAAAAGTCGACAGTCTCCATTTTATTTATGGAGAATTTAACGAAGTAATATAAAAACTCGACCTGTAATCTTAAGACAAGGCTGACGGCTGGAGCTCTGAGCAAACCTGTTTCGGCCAAAATCATAAATAAAAATTTAAGACACTGCAGAAAAAAATATAATCAATCGATCTTCAGGCCAAGAGAGAGGAAGAAAGAGAAAGAGCGGATGTTAATATGGAACAGGATCGTGTCTAGACGGGAAAAAAACACATCCGATAACATTAGCGATTCTATGCACACAGTCGATGTACTGGGGCAATATGTGTAAACAGGGCCAAAGCTTATTAGCCGTTAAGCCAACCTGGTCTTCTATAGTTTTGATAAAGGCTTATGGTAATCATGGGCCTGTAGTCTAGATAGGCCTTAATTCGAGCAGGCAAACGAATCAAGAGGTCGAAAATGCAACGGCGGCGGAGAATCCTTCGTCACTGTCTCATTCCGTCCTTGGTCTTTCGACTAGAAGCATTTAATCTTGTAGGTGTAATTTCACAAGTGAAATATAATGTAAATAGACTGCGAGTATTATTCCTTATTTGTTTGTGCCTTGTGCCCTTCTAACATGCTTGCCACACATCACGCAATACTTGGATAGGCACATTACGCGACATATTAAATACCAGAAAATTCCGCGGGTGGGGTCAGAATTCCTTCCTTCACTACCAAATTGGTGATCCCAATCTACCAATGTGGTAACTCTATCAATCCTCCAAATTATTAAATTAATTTTCTCAAAGGTGCGTTTTCAGTCTTTTTTAAATTAGTCAGTTTAAAGTTCAAATGGACTAGTTAGGAGTATAACATTAATTATTTTTTCTGTGTACAAAATTCAGTAGTTATTGCCAAGAATATTTTCACATCAAAAATCATAAGATCCAGATTCTATTCCCATAAATTAAAATAATTAAATGCGGCTGTTTAATCCCACCGTCTTACATTTTAACAAAAATGTGTTTGATATTTTATTGCCGTGTACTATCGCTGAGGCGAATCATTTATATAAATATTTAGTTACGATAATGTAGTAGATACTTACTTAGAGTGTGTGTGTTTAGCTATGACGCAAAAACTCCACATTGCAATCTACAACCGACACGTTGTTTTTAAAAGCTATTCTATATTTACTAAACAACCAGTGAGGTTCGAATACACGGAAAGCAGAGTTCAGATGAACATCAAGACAGGAGGACGATTGGTGCTGAAGACATTTTAAGCCATATCTTTGTGAAGAGTGTCTAAAAGTCTAAATCAATATTTTTAAAGTGGTATAAAAATTTTGAGGCGTATGTTTGGTTTTAGAAAGTGCGCTTTGGCGTAGACGCTACATACGCAGATACTAGATATAATCTATATACATGTTGTAACAGAGTTAGTCCACAAAACATTATAGTTAAATTCCTACCTTAATTGCAAGTCTGTTAATACAAATTTCCTAATATTAAATAGGTAAACGACATGAAAATATGCATTTTTTTGGCAACTATGGCTTGCCTTCTGTGAAACGTTGGAGTGTTATTACAGTAAGAACGAAGGAGGGTAAAATTCTTAGCTAGCCAAATTTGTTTATTAAAATAATAATTCAAGAGAAGAATGAATCAGCAATCAAATAAATGTTCTTAGACTTTCACGGCCGTTCAGAATCTTCTGGTTTGAGATTTTCGGGGATATTCTGCCGTGTTTCTACGACCTTTCCGGCCGAAGTTGCGGATCCCATTGCAGGATCCATCATCGGGACCGATGAGATGTGATGGACCCTGCAACGGTATCCGAAACGTCGGCCAGAAAGGTCGTACACGGTAGAATATCTAAGAAAACTCAAACCAGAAGATCAAATAAATATCACACACGATATTAAAAATGCGCGTCCGTCAAATTTTCTGTTTGAATGTCTAAACAACTGGACGGCTTGAAACAGCTGAACAAACATTGGAAGCACGTGAATGCTAGAAACAAGCGTGTGTTTTTGTTTATTTCTTAATAGGTTGAGAGCATTTTGTTATTGATTGTCATTTCTGAAACTAAAAATATAGAATATTTTTGAGTTTGTTCAAATCTTTCAGAACGGTAGTACTGGATTTCTTGTCACAGAGACATCATTAATCAATTAATGTATATTATGGATGTCTCACAGAGACGAAACTGTATTTTATTATTATTATGGGAAAGTAGGTATAGAAGTCATTTTTTATGGTGTATATCGGACTTACGACCGATCGTATGGTAGGCTTAAGTGATCACTTTACACATATGTAACGTTCGCCATTTCCACCATGATAGAATATACCATGTCTTACTAATTTTTGAAAGTTGTATATATTTGGATTATATGATACACATCACGTACGTGTTGTAACAACCTATTATACCGGCCTGTGACAGCCATTACCTTAGCCTACCATACGATCGGTCGTAAGTCCGATATACACCATAAAATGACTTCTATACCTACTTTCCCATAATAATAATAAAATACAGTTTCGTCTCTGTGAGACATCCATAATATACATTTACTAAAAATATAGTATTAAAAACTTGATGTTGATATTGTTCATTGTTTTTTCTTGGGCCGTCGTGTGTCATCACTCGACATTTTCGTCATATGTGCAATCGTCATAAATTAAATGGAGGTGCCGTGCATGGTACAAAGGAAATAAAAGCCATCAAAGCTATTTAGCGATGCTAAAGAGAACACAACGAACTAAGATCCGAAGGAAGACCTGATATGGAAAGGTGTGGACGCAAAGAAGAAAGTAAGGAGGTAGATGTGCTTGCCACTTTTAATACGTAGCGTTGATTATCTATGGCACGTATTTAAATGATCATTTTAATTTTGCAAAAATAGCAATCAAAAAAAATCTAAACGGTCATCTTTTTTAATGATCGATCATCTTTCTCCGAGACATAAAATAAATCGATATTGTAATCTGTTTAGAGCTACGCAAAAAATATTTGAGATGTAAAAATCATGTTTGATAGTTACTTGTTGGGCCTCAAAACTAAGAGAAATGACCATTAAATATAATAAACTTATATTAGACATGTTTTTTTTATAATTCAATTTTACTAAAATATCTTTTTTGTCTATTTAAATTTTGATTGACCAATTTTCGTTCGTACGTGCGTATAACCTAACCTAACCTAACCTAACCTATTTTCGTCGGTACTTTCAGCTCAAGTATATTTCTTAAATTGCTTAAAACAGCCTTAGGTTTACGATAATAATTAAAAAAGATGATCAAACATTATTTTTGAATACCATTTATATCATATTACCTCGAATGCAGTTAATTTATAATTTATCCGTAGATTAACTAATATAGACGCAATCATTAATATAAAGATAAAACATAAACATGATTTATGTTAAAAAGTGCACATTTACAATACATGAATCAGATTTCAGATTCCAAATAATATTGTCTCTTTATCTATTGCTTATTCTAAGTACCTACTGAAACACCGTATGGAAAAAAAGATTCTCCGAAGCATACAAGAAATAATAAAAAATTGAGAAAAATGTGAAAATTGACTTCAAAGTAAATAAATTATCTTGATTTTAAATTTATTTACAAATGGTATTTGAGTAGTCATAAATCTATCATCCTAAATCATCTACTACCATAAATATTTATACAACGAATAGTCATTTAGCAGTTCGAATCAGAGGTATAGTTGACAGTGCGAATAAAAAAATACCTACACTTCCACCATAACACAGTTCATTGCACGAGGATATTCCAAGAGACTCTACTATTTGGTAGCAAGAACTACAAGTTCTCCAAAAAGTATTGGTAGCGTAAGCGTGCAGTACCAAATGACGCCACTGAAGATACATTTCGGATAAAATTGATGTGTTCGTATGCCAAACGCGATAATTAGACATGAGAACACCGACTAGAAGACAGAAAATTGATCAAAATGCACATCTTATTATGCTTTATCCATCTAGCCATATTTTTTTCTATACCATCTTCCTACACAAGCATACTTGATGAGCATAATAAACTATTATCAAATAATTAAAATACATGCATAATGAAAAAAATATCATGAAAAAACTGGTTTTAAAAAATTATATAAGTTATTGACTGCTTTCGAGGTAAATTTGAAGAACTCCATAAAGAAAGAAATATTTTGTATCTTTGCTTCTTTTAATTTTCTTTAGACGAGATTCTTCCACGTTCAAAATATCGTATAGTAATTATATTTTTACTCCCTTTATATTAACTCGTGGCGTCTGCTTGCTTGCTTGCCGTCGAAAAATCTCTGGATCGATTTTTAACCCTTTTCCCGTGATCCAATCGAGCTGAAACTTTGCAAGCAGACTCATGGCGACGATCAAGAAGATCTATCAAATTTTCGTTAAAAATAATAGAATAATTTTGGATTTCTCAAATTTTTAATGGTTTTTTCATACAAGTTGTATGTAGATTCCGACGCATAAGGTAGACATGAAACCCGAAAATGAGAATGGTAGTATTGTAAAAACTTGTTTTTATGGGTTACTTTTTTAGATACCAAAACCCCAAAGATTTTTCTACAAACACTGCCACGATTGTCACCGAATTTCTTCAAATTGGATGTGAATTTATACAATAGATAATGTAAAATTAATCATAATTAATACAAATTAACTTTGTTTAAACCACTTATTTATTGAAAAAAATCAACATGTTTCAAAGCCAATGGCTTCTTCATCAGGAAAACAAAAATAATATTTAAGAATCGAGGTATAGATCAAAATATTAAAAAGTGATATATGGAAAATGATAATATAAAGTACCTAATTAACATGAAAATAAATTTAAAAGATAACCATTTGCAAAAAGGACCTGATTATTTATAATATTCAATTTACTATTTACACTCTTTCTTATTTCCAAAATTTCTAATTTATCAAATTGTGATTCTATATAATTTGTATGTAAAATTTATAAACCCTTATCAATATCAAAAGAATGACCCCGTAGCCAAAAGATGGTTAGCAAATTCAGAATAATTATTACTATTTAAACACCTTAAGTGTTCCTTAATTCTAATTTCAAAATTTCTACACGTTTTTCCTATATAAAAATAATCACAATCATTACAAATTAATTTATAAACACCCGATTTTTTTAAAAAAAATATCCTTATCTTTATTATTTAATATGTATTTTTTAAATTTATTATTAGTATAAAAAGCTGGTTGAATAACATTTGAATTTGAATTTGAAGAAGAAGTAAAATTAATCAATTATCAGGATATACCAGGAATAGATTAGTCCATATTCATTGAATTAATAAGAAAACAAAATCATTAATAAATAGTAAAGGTGGCATTGACATTTTTAATGAATCATATAGAGAAGAACCTACCTACATATGTACGAACTGCATGTGTGCGCAGCTTAATACATAAAATTACGTACAGAGACTGTTTGTAACTATTCGTAACTCGCGATAAGGAGTGTCCAAGAATTTACGACAGAAATGTACACAGAGGGAAAATTATCAGCAGAGCCATAATATGTACTCTAGTTAAACCGTAACGGAAACAAGAAATAGAACTCTGAAAGAAAACGCGGTTCTCTCCTATAATCAATATATATATATATAAAAAGAAACCCGTGTTTCCCTATCCGCCAAGTTTTCTCCACAACCAGCCACAACCACCCACCGGTGGTTACGGTGGTGGATAGCCCTTGGTGTCACATCGAGAATATGCGAGTTTGGTGGTGGTGGCTGAGCGTGGGTGGGAGTGGGTGATGAAAATGTGCTTTCTAGCACATTGTTTTGTTATGGGAAGGCCGCAAATGCTTCAGATTGTTTCAAAACAGGCGCGCCGACTGTGTCGGTGAGTCTAGCAGGTTCCGGAAATACCTGCTCTAGAAAATTCTGGAAGGAGAAGGTTCTAGAAAATTCCCGAAAGTTCTATAAGGTTCTAAACTACGTGGCGGAATGTATCGGCGTGTCTAGAAGATTCCTGTACATTTGATACATTTCTTGAAAGTTCTGGAAGGAGAATGTTCTAGAAGGTTCGCGAAAATGCTATGACGATCCAAACAGTGTATAAAAATTTACGCGTGCGAAGCCGCGCGGGCACAGCTAGTTTTATAGATATTACAAAAATGTCAGGCGATGTTTCTAGTAAACTTTGGATTGCCGCAGACGCAAGAGCATACCGAAAATTTGAGAAAAATGTGAAAATTTACTTCGAAGTAAATACATTACATATTGATCTCGATTTTAAACTTATATACAAATGGTATTTTAGTACAGTCATTAATCTATCATCCTAAATCATCTACTATCATAAATATTTATACAGCGAAGAGTCATTTAGCAGTTCGAATCAGAGGTATAGTTGATAGTGCGAATGTTCTAAAAAATATATCTACACTTTCGCCTCAACACAGTGGATTGCACGAAGATCTTCCGAGAGACTCCACTGTTTGGTAGCAAGAACTACAAGTTCTCAAAAAAGTATTACAGCATCAAACGGATCGTCCTTCCGATGTTTACTGATGCTCTAAAAGGATTCACTAGTCTACGTAATTTCTAAGCATGCTCCAAAGAAAATTATATTGTCAGGTTTCGTGGCAAGGTAGAAATGAATGAAAACTCCGCAAATTATTTAGCGATTAATTAATTATTCAATGTAATTAAACTTTACGCTATTTATATCACCAGTATATGAACTCGTTATTATCGCTGGGTAACACGTATTTATCACTTGCTAGAATATTCCGTTCTCGCACGTAGTATTGATCGATTGATTATTTTCGACGCCAGTTAGGGACTTCGCTCGATATTGTCGCTTCACAATTCACGATTGGCCACCCTGGGCGTCGTTGAATCGAACTGTCAAACACGACTACTCTTGCGCCGCAGCCTAGTTCCGCATTTACACCCGAAAATGCTGGTATTTTCGTAATTTCTTGAATATTCTAGTGTCGAGGAGAAGGTTCTCGTTGCTTCTCGATTGTAACAGGCGTTTCTAGACGGTTCCCGAAGGTCGTAGATCACCTTAGATTGTTATAGACCGTTCTCGATCCTTGGATAGTGTTATAACATATTACAAGGAGTTCGGGAACTGCGCAATTCCTTTTGCCTGCCATTCTATGACAATATACTAATTTTAAAATTGAATAACCCTTTTTGATGACTTATTTTAACTACCTATTGCATAGGTAGTTAAAATAAGTCACACATTAAAAAACGTAAACCGTACGCACGTGTATTTCGAAAAAAGTTATTCAACATTCATCTGGAACTTTGTCACTTGCCTGGATTTGAAAAAGTATTGCTCTCTGGACTTTTTATTTATTCGAATGAATCAAATGACTTTTTCGTCTACAACGTAGATGAGTACATAATATTGATTTATTTCTTTACCTAAAGGTAGCCTTCCACCAACGTACCAACTGTTCTGTGTAGTAATATAATCACTTTGATTAATTTAACATCGACTAGTGTCAGATGGACGCACACTAACTGATCCATAAAATAAATTAATAGAATCGTACGCGTCCGTTTGGACGGTGGTATGTCAGTATCAAAACGGGTGGTAAAATTGCAAAAATGCTTTTGATTTATGTCATTATTGACAGGCTTTCGCCATTGATACTAAACCATCCTTATATAGATTATTAAAAATATTTAATTATATTTACTGTGTTATCTCTACTTGAATAATCAAACTGACGATGAGAAATTCTGATTTTCTCGAAACTAGTAGTGAAAAAATAAAATAATTTTTAAAAACTGAAGTAGAGATAACACAGTAAATATAATTAAATATTTTTAATTATTTATCATTATGATTCTCCACAATGTGAATTCCAAATTCATCAAAAACATCTTAATGTATTTTTAAAATTCTTTAAAATCGCACGATTTAAACAAGTTTGCTTATTCAGAATATTTTGAGTATGAAAATTTTTTTCAAGAACACAACACTGGATTTTATCCCCAGGGAGACGTCATTAATCAAGATATATTATAGATGCCTCAAAGAGACGAAGCTATATATATTTTTTTATGGGAAATTAGGTGTGGAAGTCTTCTTGGCTTTTCATAGGGCTTACAACCTATCGTAGGGCTGACTAAAGCGATCACTTAACACAATGCAACGTTCAAAATTTACACCCATGACAGACTACCACATCTATCAAGTTTTTTGAAGTTGTACACGTTTAAGTTACACAATTTGTTTCGTATGTGAGTTATATTTTCATTACCGCCACTTGAAGCCCAAAGCTTTTTCATTCCTATAATCCGATATAGATGTCACTATTGATAGTGAGGTATCTATATTTTGTTTGAAGTTTTAAAATCAATATCCTTTATATGTGTATATGAGATTCTTCCGGATTATTAACATTACACTAGAATACGCTTGAAAATTATTTAAATTTTTAACTCCTTTTTAGACCAGTTTTTTTTTATGTATCTTGAATATTTTGAGTACGTCCATATTTTTCAAGAACACAATAGTGGATTTTATCCCTAGGGGGGCGTCACTATATTTATTTACATTATATTTACATAATGTCTCAAAGAAACGAAGCTATATTTTATAGCTTCCTCTTTATCGTCGTATTAGCTAAAATATAGCTTCGTCTCTATGAGACGTTTAAAATATATCTTGAAGTTTTGCTTTGCAGAAGTGTCACATCGTGCGGTGCCGTCCCATCCGCGCCTGCAAACTTGTCAACTACTCCACGTTTTCACTTACGGCTTAATCTCGCCGAGTTTAGCAATATCGTGGCCATAAAAGCGGCCCGAATAAATTAGCCGATAACCTGATCGTGATCAGTGCGACGCCGTGACGGTGTCGCGAACGGGGTTGGGCACGGTTAAGCAGCCGTGACATTTTAATGCAGTTTTTTTTAAACACGTCGGCAACGTAAAAACGCAAAACGCCGAAGGTTCTAATGTTTCCCCGACCTTCTCGAGAGACCTCCAAAAGGTTTGCTTCTGGAGGTCTGCTCTTGTTTTATTTGCTCCTTTATTCCAAAAAAAAGCATTGATCATCAGATTCAGCTGACGCTTCTACTTCAGCCCACCAGTTTCAAAGAACGTGAATTATGTATAGTTTTTATTATAATTTATGTGTAGCGAAGCACGATCGAATCCCGATAGGGATATTTTTTAAAATATTATATTACACTAGCCGTACACTCGTGAAAAATGACGTAAATTAATGGTTCTTAGCTAAGCCCTGTTTTTACAATTTGCAGTATAGATTAGTGATGCAACGAATACTACTTTCACGAATACGAATATCAAGTCTAGTATTCGGCAAACACGAATAATTCAACAAGGTAATAAATAATACACCACTGTTCTTTTCTACTAAGAGATTTAATAATTAAAATTTTCCAACGGAAAATTTTTGTTCAAAAAGCACAACATTTGTAACTTCTCATGCGTTAGGCGATTTCTTTTATCCGTTTGTACATTACCAGCGGTCGAAAATAAATATCAATAATGTCGTTAATAAATAAAACTTTTACACACAACGGAAATAAAACGGAACGAACAATATGTATTACAAAACAAATACGACATAAAATGAGCACCTAACCTTGTTAATGACCCAATGAAACTAGATGAAAGAACTCATTTTATGCTGTGAAACAAGTAACAATTGACAACTTGAGAACTCAACAAATCCATTCATTCAATGTTAGGGAAATCCCCGATAATAGAGTACGTAGGTGTGTTCGGATACACGGTGCATAGCCAAACCGTAATTTGTGTTGTATTCAGTTATAAATAGTTTGTTTTTAATATTCGTGATGATATTCGGCGAATACGAATATTCGGTCAATATCTACTATTCGGCGAATACGAATATTCGTATTCGTTGCATCACTAGTATAGATATATAGTAAACTTTTGACGGACCACAGAGAAGCGATGGTGGCTATGTCGTCTAGTCGCCGCGTTGCCGTCCGCGCGTTCTAGGTTCGAGTCTCTCTTCATCCGCGTAATTTCATTTTTTTGTGGTGAATTCCAGGAAGTTATGGACTTACAGGTCAGGCAGACAACGAAATTATTGCATTTAGATTTTGATATTTATATCTCATTTACTTTATTATTTATACACACTAAACATGAAATTAAAAAAAAAAGTTTTCCCTGGTAAACTTTGTAACAAGAAAATATTAAAAAGAATTCAAACGCACCTTTTTGTTAAATCTTTTCCATTAAATTAAATACTAGTTTAGGACTAAACAATGTTTGTGTAAAGCGCCCTTGAGGTGAAATTTTTTTACGAAAATGGCGCTATAGAAATTATCCATTTTTATTATTATTACTTTTAAATAGCTTAACGTAGTACCTACATATTCTTCGGCAGTACAGTAGTAAAATCACGTGGCACGCGAGATCTATTCAAAGTAGTTCGAGAGAATTGGTCCTAGAAAAAGTTGACAAGTAGTGAAACCTAAATGATATTGCGGACAGCACCGGAAGGTGTGGTTTTTATTCAGAGAATAAATAAAAACATTTCAAATTCAAGAACACATTCATATTTGTGTAGTTGTAATTTTTAAGAACAAAGTATCAAAAAAGTGGATTGCTCTATGGACAAAAAAAAATTAATCAATTAATATAAATGAGAATTACATATAAGGTCGATATATTCACGGAAATCTACAAGGCTCCTATAGCTTAGTGGTCAGAGCACCGGCCCCGGAAAGGAGGTGACCCGGGTTCGAATCCCGGGAGTAGCCAAAGTATTTTTTCGTGGATTAGATTTTCCTGTTTCTAATTGATTAATTAATTTGGTTTTAAAAGCGTTTCATTTTCAAACATTGCAAGCGATAAGCTGTAGAATTTATTTTCTGGACGACTCTGCAGTTGGTGACTCCTGACTCTTCCTGGAGAATTATTACCAACGGACAGACGCCACAAGGATGGCGATCCTTGCAAAACCAGTTACGCCGAGATTAAAATATAAGGGCGCCCGGACGGGGGGAGAAGCCGCTGCCTCCTGCAGGACACATGCGAGTACATCTTCGGCCAGTTCAGAAGAAAAAATTCTCACCTGCATTGTATACATCACGGCGCTTGTAAATCGGTTACGTTGTGATTCTCCAGATAGGCATTGCAGAAAAACTCGCTCAGAAAACGCCAATGCATATTTCGGCGTTTCTTACGAAAATGTGCGTTTTTATTATTTATTTATATCGGAATGTATATGATAGATTGCAATTTTTTTAGGGCGATAACTTAGATAGAACCTTTGTTCTTATACAAAAGTAATAAACTGAACATTATTTACAATAATTAAGAAAAATATAGGCATCAATCCGCAGGCCGCGGCAAAAAAACCGTTTTTAATGTTCCACGGCGAAGAGAGATTTGTTTTATATTTGTATGTAAGCATAATATGTTTTTTTATACGTATAAACTTTACTTAATTATCTGGTATCAGGAAATTAAGAAATATTCCATATTAATAAAGTTATAATGTTTTAAATTTGCAAGAAATTTATACGATTTTCCAATGCTTTTTTTTTCATATAAAGAGATGATTTTAAACAATATATTGTATTTACTCCTGCACTTTGAGACTTCAAGCGTTATTTCAAAGTTTGTTTTTTTTTTAAATAAATAAAATTTCGAAAGTGTTAACGTATGTCAAAAAATGACGCAGTCTTTTTTAAGGTTTTAAGATTCGCGCGCCGGCGGTAGAGGCGGACGCACTTTTGCAGCTCCTTCACTTTTTCATAAAAAAATCTCTTTAAAACGTGTTTTTATGCCAAATTTGACATTATTTCAAAAACACGTCAACTTTTGATTTAATTTAATTATTCATTAGGTCTTATTTTCGAAGTAGGTCCTATATTAAAACCATCCTGAAAAATCTTAGTAGGTCTTACTTTCGAGGTAGATCATATATTCGCGGAAACACGGTATCTTGCTGTGTGTAATAAAAATATTCGCATAAAGGACACGTTTAAAATGATGTTCTTATTTGTTATATGGGAACATGATACAAATTGTATCATGCTATAAGTACAAATTTTAATAACCATTGTATTAATGCTCTGTATGCCCTCCACTTGCTGCACAAATATCGAGACTATAGTTGATTTAATTCTAAATGCATCTAAAATGTTTCCTTCTATTCTTGAGGTTATCCAGGTCACTATAGGTCGACCACAATCAAAAGACCATTCCCTAGCTTTGTCCGGTAACAAGAACGCGAGGGAAAGTTGCCTGGCAAGCCCTTATTACAAGCCTCAATATGATATTCCAAATAAATGTATATTTTTTAATTTAAAAAGGTTACTTACTTACTAGAAAAACTTATTTTGTGTTCATTTTTTGCATCGTAACAACACACATATTTTTTACGCACGTTCTTTTGAATGTAGTCTAGCTATAGTAGAGACACATAGACATGGTCTTTGATGTGCTCTCACAAGAAAATATTGCAGGGTGTTATTTTTCTATATATTTAGGTACTATGCGGCCGCAAGGCCTTTAAAAATTAAAAATAGAAACCAATATATTCACAGTAAAAAGAAAGAAAACGCTATTTAACTGAATATATTTTTATAACAGATTAAAGCGAAAGGATACAGTATATAGAAGGATATAATAAGCATACTAAAAGTCCCAGAAAAATCAAGTTTGTACAACAAACAAAATCAGACATTGGATCCCAACACAGAGAAATTAAATGTAGGACAAAAAAGTAATGTCTGGAGACCTTGGGGGCAACGAAAATGCGGGGTCACCACTTTGCTAATGACTGAGCCAAGGGCTGTTTAACTCCTGTGTATCGGTGGTGTAACGTACGTCTACATGTCACAGAAAATATGAAATATCTACCTTATTTGCGAAAACTGAAACGTCACATTTTTTTGTAATCATCGAATAGACATTTTCACACCAAAATGACTAAATTAAACTGTTACGAATGTACGAATTTTTTAATCAAAAAATATTTATTCATTACTCTCGTATTTTCGGCCAGTGCGTAAAAGAGAGCAGAATATTGCAAGTCGCAGTAAAATTGAGCAAGAAAGAGTACGACAATACCAATACGTTTGCTTGGGTCGCGGTGAAAGAGAAAACAATATCGAAAGAGCACGGTAGAGTCGCGTAACACGTGTTAGACAAAGACGGACTGCAGTCGCCGCGTCGTTGAATTTAGTCGGTAACGATACGTCGGCGTGAGCGCACGCAAATTCGATACGCCATGATTTTATGCTAATTTATTAAAATAATGCAAATATGTACGTTTACATTACATAATTATATAAATGGACCTTGCAAAAGTCTATAATCTGTATTGAAAATATATTTTTTTTACCACATGTTAAAAACTATGTCGATTTTTAATCATGTAACACTGTGTTACACCACCGTTCCCGAAGGTATTTTTTAGCACAGTGGGAGTTTCATCTTTCAGAGGAAGCAGCGCCAGATGCTGCTTCACCCTTCGCACCTACCTCGAGGCGGCCCTGGCTCTCCATCCGGCCGACTACATCCTCTCGCCTGCCCAGAGACCTTGGCCGGCGCCCGTTCCCGCCGCCTTCCCCGGCTGGAGCGCGGACTGGTTGGACCAGTTTGGACTCCACGCGGTGCCCGCATTGGCGCACGCTGGTGGCTCTCTCGGCGTTTTGGTCTGTTTGGCGGTCCGGGCGCGCCGTTTGATTTAGGAGTTTTTTACACCCGTTTTGCAATCGCGCCCGTGAGGAGGCTATCGACGCGATGCGTGATGCATAACCAGTTCGAAGAACTTGCGGCCTTGTTCGGAAATGCTGTAACGTGTATTTTTGAGATTTGCTGACAGATAAAACGTTTCAGTGTGATTTTTTATCGTTTAATCTGCTATCTCGATTCAAAATGGGTCTGATTTGATTTAAACAAAATTGTGTATTGAATATTTTATATAACAGATAATTTGATACTAAGAAATAGAAAATATGATATATTAAGAATATTGAGTCAATTATATGAATAGGCATTATGACAGTATTAAAGAATGAAAGAATAAGTGATTTTAAAGAAGAAAATATTTTGAAAGGATTCTAAAAAATGATCCAATTCTAATATACACATTGAGATTATTAAGATTTTCAATAAAATAAAAAGTAACCCATAAAAACAAGTTTTTATTATACTCCCTTTCTCATTTACTAATTGAAACATTTTTTTTTCGCTTAACCTACGCGCTGGGCTTCGGTCGGGCGACGCTACGAAAGGGAGTAATAAAAAATTTCCAAAAATCCAAAATTATACTATAATCTGGTTTCACATCTACCAGACGCGTTGAAATATTTTTATACAATTTACTAAGTTGTATGAAAAAAGCATTAAAAATTTGAAAAATCCAAAAATTTATTAATTTTTTTTAACGAAAATTTGATAATTTTCTTGATCGTCGCCACGAGTCTGCTTACAAAGTTTCAGCTCGATTGGATCACGGGAAAAAATCGATCCAAAGTTTTTTCGCCAAACAAGCAGTCACGAGTTAATATAAAGGGAGTAAAAAATGGTCCAATTTTAATATACACATTGAGATTAATAAGATTTTCAATAAAATAAAAGTATAAAATCATGCAATCCGCCATTTTAACTGAAACACCGGTCAAAGCGAATGACGTCACGCCTCAGTACCCATCACCGTGCATTTGAACCGTTGTCACAGACACAATGCAATGTTTATTGCGGCTTGACGTCACGTAGACGAAATGACAGCTGCGGGCGTTTTTGCGCGAAATTAAAAATATGTAGATGAAAATGCAATTATTTGCGTATAAACTTAGTTTACTGTGTACTTAGTGTACCTACAATATATAATGTTATTTCAAAATCTGTCATCATGCCTATTAACTTTATCAACCTACAATACTATGTATTGTACATAACAGAATAAGAAGACATAATATGTAACATAATTTAAATGCAATAAAAAGATTAACGGAAGAAAGAGTTTAAAAGTAGATATAAAAATACATTATTACATAAAGGAAGTACGGTGAATTTATTTCCAGGGGGAGAGGAAGGATAACGGAAATAGATTTCCAGAGCGTAGGGAAAATGGATAACAAATAAAATCTGTATGATAAAAAAGAACGAAGTTATAATAATAAGGATACGAAATATATCGGCTATTAAATATATTTATAAAGAATCTTGTCCGTTTTGAGGAAAGTAGGCATATTGGGTATAGCCTCTTAACAGCATCTGTCTAAATATAATGTTTACCAATTAAAGTGCCTCCTTCCATACAACACTGTCTTAATCTGTCGTACTGTCCCAAGCATTTAACCTAACCACCCAGATTGGACCGTACAACCTAACCAAAAGACGACTTACCATTTAATCTGACTGATGAAATTTCTCAACTATAAAAAATGTATTCTGTAATGTGTTTTGTTGCCATAAAATATTTTTACATTGTATTTCAAATGTCACTCAACGACTTACTTTAAATGTGATTAAAAATACTTCTCAACTAACCTAATAATTAAGAACGTATAACGTAATCAGACCTAATCCGACGTGCATGAATGACGTAAACAGATACATTTTTTGGCAAAAAATACATAAATACAACCGAATTACATAAACACGTTTAGTTTTTTAGCAAAAAAAACCGGTACTCGCACGTCTAACGGAAAAACGTAAACACGTTTTTATAATATGCATTCATAAAATTTGTCAATTTTTACAAAAAGAATACTTGTTCGCTCCAATAACTTATTCCAGGTAAACAAATGAAGTAGTTCCGCACGGATAAAAACCGAAGACCCAGTTATGCAAAGCGGACCCTCGATAGTCGCACGTCTTGCTCGAAGGGGGGGGGGGTCAGATAAATAAATAAACACATTTAAAAAAAAGTTGGTTTTTGGGTCATGATCAATCGAATCCGAGTCAGTTGAGTCAGCGGAGAGAACGTGCTGCGCAGGCGCAAACAATAGCGACATTGCGACATGACATTTCATGGTGAATGTCTTATTGTGATTTGCGATCGCTGCTGCCGCTTGCACGTCCAGCGAGTGCATCGTGTGCATCTGCACCTCAACTACTTCCAATCGGTCAGCAATAAAAATATAATTGGTGGCAAATTAATAAAAACCCTGGCGTGTGCAGAGGCAGGAATCACACACGCCCTGAATAAGCCGAGAGAACCCTGAATCATTGAGTATAAATGAATATAAAATCTGGAGCAAAAGTATAGCGAAAAGAAAAACTCATGTACTGTGTTATTTTGTGTATACTTCTAGGATATTCTGCTGTGTAAATGTGACCTCTCTGGCCGACGTTTCGGATCCCATTGCAGGGTCCATTATCATGGGGTGTGTTGAGGTTAAGTATTGCCTTGAAATACCGTACCGAAGTCAGGGTGTGTCCAATTTTGTGTTAGATTAAGTACTGGATTGCAGTACCGTGTCGAAAGCAGGGTGTGTGTGTTTTGATGTAGTGTGTTGTGTATCTACTAACGGATGTCGGATTGTGCGGATCGTCGATTTGATTTATCCTGCAGCGCCGGATACCACGATGTTTTTAACTTAAGACCGTCATCCCTATTAATGTTTACCCGGTGCTTGTATATTTCAATTGCTTCTTTGACCAGGCGCGTGTGGTGACTTTTTGATTTTCGGCTAAAATGAAAAATGGTGGCCCGTATCTAGAAAGTGTTCAGCCAATGCCGATTTTTCCGGGTGACCGAGTTTGCATGCTCTTTTATGCTCATCAACCCTCTTTGAAATCGTGCGTGCTGTTTGTCCCACATACACTTTGTCGCAATTTTGACAGTCGAGCCTATAAACAAAAAAAAAAAAAAAACAGTAGGGCTTGGGAACACCAACGAGGTGGTAATATCTTCAAAGAAAGGAAACGGCATAATTGGGCTGAATAAAGACACACTTATGGAGCTGATATAATTTTACGAATATGGTTTAGATGGTGTTTTTTGTTGTATGTAAAATAAAAACTGTATATATGTATTTTGTAAGCATATTTTATTTATTCATTCCATAGCACTCCCACGTTTTGCGCTGCGTTCTAAAGAGTAACTACGCAAAATTAAGTTTAAATAGGTCGTAAGAATGTAAGATTACATGAAGAAGAGGCCGACATTCAATTTTAAATAAAGTTATGTTTTTTTTTATTCTAGAAGAAAGGGTTCTGATTACGGCATCAGTCGATAAAAAAGTTATAATAATCGCGAGAATTTCAAATAAAAGTGTACCACAAACTATTAAACAATAAAAAAATAAGAATTATGGGTTCAGAACTAACATGGAGCACGTCTCTGCACTGCGCAAGAGGCAAGCAAAATTAGCACAGAACCCACGTAGCCTGGCTGTGGTAACATGGCCCAAACCACACCCAGAACATGGCAGCCGATCTCGTGCAAACTGAAAGCAAACAGATCCTTACCACGAAATCTCAATCCATCATCCGATTGTATTGACCATGTCGATGCAAATATATCAGGCATCGTGCCCGTGGAATGCAGCAAGACTTTCCCATTTCGAGCTCGTACCATGTTTTAGCGTCGTCTGATCGTTATCGACAGCCTGATGGCCCGTGTCCATGGAGTGAGCCAATATAAGACTCAGAGATTCAGATGAGATAAATCTCAATACTGTGTGCATAGATTTTGTTCTGGAAATAAACTGAGACGGGGACTCGTCCAGGAGAGGATGAACGAAGCCAAAAGAGTTCTTAAGATTATTAATTACAAATTAAAAATACGGAGATTATGAATATCTCCTTAGTTGTTCGCAACTATTAAACTTGTCTGTGAGACGTACCGTGACAGACCTAATATTTCTGTATAAGAACATAAATAACATGATTGATTGCCCCTAGATTGTTAGTTTGAAACTTATATGCACCATCGAGGTCATCAAGATACAGTACATTATTCTATTATAGAGGAAATGTCAGAACTAATGCATTAGCAAACTCAGTAATCCCCAGATTACACTCATTAGGGAATGAACATGCGGAGGTGGTCGACATTTTTGATGATAGTATAACTGTGTATAGGAAGGACTAAATTGAAACAATTTTTTACGTCTCAAATAAATGGTAATGCATAAATAAATTTTTCTTTTTATTCTTCCTGTTTAAAATTCTCTTTTTAATTTACACAAATCTATTATATGTATTTGAATCTTTTTAACTGCATCTGTCTTATGTGATTTTTTTATTTTATATTTTGTATATTATGTAAAAGCCCATAAGAGGGTTAAATAAATAAATAAAATATTGAGCGTGATGCAAGAAAACTGGGTGTACACGACTGGAAGATCCAGCGACAGATGGCAGGGGGGCTTAAACTACTACTTGGGAAAGCCAAGATGCGCATAAAAGTTATTTAGAAACATCATCGTCATTATTGCATTTACAATCCCTGGTGGGTCTCCACCTCTCCAAGAATTTTTCTCAATTGATCTCTAAGATACGCCGTTTTTCTCCAAAAGGCGAGAGATGTGTGTTCACCTCGGCTTTCCCTTAGCTTGGCCTTTCCAAGCAGGAGCCTTGTTAGTTTTATGTACAGCAATAATTGTGTTGCAGCAAGGTGTTTGTTGTTCGATCACCCTCTTCACACGGCCCATGGAAGTCCTTATTTTACCATGTAAACCAGGCAAGACCCATTCTCTCCTTTTTGTAGATTTGTACACTTTTATTTAATCCGGGCAATCCACCGGTTGCTTTACTTCCGGGGATAACAAGAGGATACTTCTTGGTACTCGTTCCCCTGTCAGTCTTAACATATGTTCAAGCCACCTCATTTGAGATTTAGAGACATAAATTCGAAAACGATCAGTTTGGTCTAGACATTTTCTTATCACCACACTATATAGAGAATATAAAACGCAGCAGTTCCGATTCTTTTATCTTAATAGATAAATTTCACCCCAAGGAATTTAAATTCGTTGACATATTTTATAAAACTATTGATAGTTGCAACTAGTTCAGAGTAGCTGGATGAATCAAGGAAAAGGACAATCAATTATATATATTTATTTGTTATTTTTGTAGTTGAGGTAATTCAAATTCACTCAACGGACATTAGTAACATATTCGAATAAATTGGTTGTGAATCTGTACTTGGCTTTTTTTTCTTAATATTACTAAGTGCCTTATTGTCTGCGATAATTAACAGTACTCATATACATATCACAACATATAACTACACATGTGCAACCCTTTAAGGTACAGATACACATGCTTATTTTGAACATGCTCATTAGCATGCCCAAACAAATGTACGTACTTGCTCATTATTACCATGCTTATTTTAAACATGCTCATAAATGAGCATACGCTGTACGCATTTATTAGTGGCATGCTCTTGTCATAGAATAGAGTGGAACTCTAGTTTAAAATTGAAACTTTGCAAACTGAAATAGAAAATTCAAGTGAAGCAATAAATCTAAACAGTTCCTGGGTTTAATCAAACACACGTGTTTATTACTGGCATGCTCTTGTCATAGAATAGAGACGCTCTTGTTCAAAATGGAACTGCAAACTAAAATAGAAAATTCAAGTGAACCAATAAATCAAAATAGTTCCCGAGCTTCCATCCGCACATTTTTGATTTTAGTTATTATAATTTTTATTGTAAGATTTGAATCATTCGTCTCTTTTAATAAAGTTTCACAAACATTATTTCTTGCTATATTATCTTTACATAGTGGTGACCGAGTATTCCACAGACATTCGTGATTCCTATAATAAGTCACGAAAAGTAATGTTTTGTCGTCTCCCCAACGCGCCATATTTGTTTCATCTGTCGCGGACTGAGAAGATCGCATTGATAATCGATACTAGCCGCGAATGACATAAACATGCTCATAATAAGCAAGCCTCATTAACACATGCTCAAAAGATACCCCATCTCATGGTGAACGACATTAGCATGCTCATAAATCAACCGGCGGCTGATTTTTGGCCACTAATGAGCATGCTTATTACTAGCAATATGCGTACACACTTGTGCATCAGTATAAGCATGTGTATTAGTACCTTTACACTGGTGAGCCCTTTCCTTCTACCCTCTACAAGAGTATAAAGCGTGCTCCAGACTTTGTCTCGATGCAAGAATATCATAAATATCTCATCCGTTACCATTTAGAGTTTGCACTGATTCAGGGTCGTTTGATGGCTATCGACAGCTTAATGAGAGGATTTCGACACCCTCGAATAAATGTGATTTCAATCTAGGATCAGGTGACAGTCTCTTTTGAAAATATCTCAACGGCTGTGACTAATTTGTATTGCCAATTGAAATTCACAGTCGATTAGCTTAAGCGATAAACTGATCATCCGAAGTCACAAAAGCGACCCGAGTTACGATGGATCCAAAAATAGAGCGTGACATGTCAAACATAGCGCGGTCAGACCACATATTATACTCTGAGAGCTCGTAGATGGTGGTGGACTGGAACACGCCAACGGACTAAATTAATCTTACACCATCTCAATTCTGGCTGGCTGTATGTGCAAGCCGCCCGACTATCTATCCAGACAATTAATCGGCAGGTGCATTATTTATTCCTTACTCCGTTTCCATTGCGTAAATTCTAATCTGTGTGTTTCAAGTAGGGATGGGCGTTGAATGGACGGACTAGTTGAAATCAACCGTTGACGTTGCATCGACGTGTCGACCGTTTACGTTTATCGCATGGACTAGTTGAATTTGTAGACGGTGGACAGCGGACGCCGTGGTCGGTGGACGATTCGAGATTAACGCAATGCAAAGCAACGAGCGAGAGCAAAACAAAACGTCTCCGTTTATGTCTCTCTCATCTCTCGCTGTCGACTTGTAGACGCCATAGACGGCTCGACGGGTAATTTCATTTCAACTCTAAAGTACACGATCATAGAGTGCAGATCTGTGTACACAAACTATGACAGAGATTTGAAATTTGAATGCATGCGTAGGGAGAGATAGGCCTAATAAGCTATTATCTATTATTTTTTTACTTGATTTTTAGCGATGTGCACGTGCGACATTTCGGTGAATTCCCAAAGTAAAATAAAATAATTCTGTTTAATTATTTTATTTTTTATTGAACTATTATTAATTAACAGGCCGGCTAGATATTTTTCTAAAATCAATATTTTATTTGATCGATCTCGACTTCTTATATCTACCTGAAAAGGGATGGTAAAATTTAATTATTGTGTTATTTCGTTACTTTTCAACTTTAGCATATAAATGATAAACAAACTTGTAGGGAATAAATTTTTTTATACCTAACTATGGTCCTTATTCAGGAGTCCAACATTAATTATTATATATGTAATATAATCTTGAATTTAGGTTTAATTAATTTTTATTAAAAATTCCCTATTTTCAACTTTATAGATAAAAAAATAAATCTATTATAATTTTGTTTACACCACTTTTTATTGGTTTTTTACATGTTTCGGGAACAATGTTCCTTTTCTCAAATTGAGCCTTAAACTAAAGTTGACAAATAATACAGATATATTTATTTATTAATAATGTCACCACAAAGTGAAAGCCTGACTTTGAAAGATGTATTCTTCAATAAATTTCTAGATAACATCTCAAATGTAAAGGTTTTTATCATTTTATTTCACTTGTTTTGAAAATAATGAATTTTTCGTAATCGATTTGAGTTAGATCGACATTATCGAGATCAACGAGTTAGATAGACGATCACATAGAGACGATCAGTGGTGATGCTTTGAGAATGTTAGGATTTGTTCTGCGTACTGCCAGGGTTTTCGAGAATACCCGCGTACTCAGAACTCTTTACAACTCCTTGGTGCGGAGTAGACTCGAGAGTGGCTCGATGATCTGGGGGCCACATGAGGGCAAGTACTCTCTTATGGTGGAGAAAGTCCAAAAGAAGTTTCTGAGATATCTCTACATGAGAGAGTACGGGCATTATCCTTGGCTTTACCCAACCGAGTTTCTCCAGGGTATGCTTGGCTACAATAGTTTAGAGACTAGAAGGAATGTGTATTTGATTACACATTTTTATCGATTGTTGCGCGGTATGATCGATAATCCTGAAATTATGCAGAGCATTGGTTTGTATGTTCCTGATAATTACACTAGACATCGTCAGCATAGATTGTTTCACATTCCAATATACAGGACCAACCTGCCGATGGTTATGCCTGTTGGAAGAGCCACAGCTATGCTGAACAAAATTGCTTTGGGTATTGATATATTCCATGTGTCTGAGGGAGTTTTCCGAAGCGGGATTCTCCTACACCTTTGACCAGATTTTATGTTATTTTTAATTTATTAAATACTTTAATTTTTGATATATACTTCCTAATATGTATGCCTTAAACATTTTGTTTGTCATGTACATATTATCGTGAAATAAATTGAATTGAATTG
>JADDOH010018615.1:0-39666 GCA_016648135.1 Agrypnia vestita
ATTTAAGTAAAAAATTAAGAAAAACGATAAATAATAATTTGAGAATTTTTGGCACGCGTAAGTAAAAAGGTTCGCCATTGCTGCCCTTTATTGATCTTTTATCTGTGAATAGAAAATGTTAATTGGTTCCTTCACATAATTTTATTCAGAGACAATTCATGCCAGTGAGGGCTAAAATTAAGTGAAGAATTAACAAATTATCAACAAACTTATCAGTGATCTAAATTATAAAAAGAGCACAACAGAATAAGAAAATGTTCATGTGGCAAATTATTTATATTTTAATATGGGAAATAATTTGATACGAGGATTTGACATTTTATTCATCAGACTTCATATTGAATAAATGTCTAAAAAAAAAAGGAGAAATTAACCCGTTTACACGCCAAACCATGTGTGTGATTACACTCGATTTTCAACCTTGCAGAGACAGGATCAAGCACGATTGTCAATTGATTGATTTTAAATGTACGGCACATTTAAAGTCAATCTGCTGTTTGTGGACGACAATTCCCAGCAGTTTATAGACAATTAAGCCTTATAGTGTCGTACTGAAACCTGCCACTAACCTGTTTGACAATAAAAATTTTAAAACCTCTGGCATTTAAAAGGTTAAGTTATTTACTTTAAATACTATAGTATGAATATGTATACTGATTGAATATCTTATATTTGAGAAGACAAAATAATGAAATCTAAAAAAACTGTATCCAAGTTGACATACAATGCATGTTGATAATTTATTGATCTAACAAGTAAAGTACTATAATATGTCACTTTATTGACTTATTATAATAATAACATCATATCATAAAAATATGTTTATGACAGAAACACAAATTATTTATAGCATATGAAATGGAATCAGAAGGCAGCAGTGTAATAAACAGTGCTATCCAAGTAGCTGGTCCGACAGCTGTTTCAAGAAGCGGGCAGAGCAAACAAGCAAATGATCCCAGCGTCCAGGGAGTTATTCACAGGAAGCCTTTTAAATTGAGATTCGGATTGGAGCATGATTTAGGAAGATCGGCAGTTTCATCCACCAAGCCTCTGGGCTTATGTGAGTGATTAATTATTTTGGCAGCAGCATAACACTTGTATACGAATGTATAATTTTTTATTATATTTCGACAGGAAAGAAATCCGTCCGAAATGCAACAATCATAATAAACAACCATTCTTTAAAGAAACATACCAAACAAGTTACTTTTTTATTATCGTAATTTTAAATATTGTGTAACATGTTAAATTACCTAACAAATGATTCATGTTTTTTTTTAATTTTTAAATATAGGTAAAAGCACGGTCACTCAAAAGAGAGAATTTCGTACACTGATCCTACCTTACGCATGATAGCACGTGATAGCAACATAATTGTGGGCGAGCGACAAGGATGCGTAGCGTAGGGTCAATGTACGAAATTCTCTTGTTTCAGCGACCGCGCTTTATATAACAATAAAAGTCGTGATAAAATTCAAGGATAAACACATATGTATAAATAATGCAAAAATGGGAAATGAAACACTAGAAATATAAACCAATGAAATTTTTTTTGAAATCATTCAATAAATGACAGACAAAGATAATTTGAGTTTATGTATTTTAGCAGTCTACAACTGTGGCCTGTGCCGCCTGTGACGTCATTGGACCGAGATGGTCACACCACAGGCACTAAGCGAATACGACCTGCGTCATTTAGGTCAAGTGACATCGCGTCCTGGACAATCGCGCAAAATGAAATTATTTTTGCAACGCAACTTTAAAGTCCGCAACTTTTTCATTTGTAGAGATATTTTAATGATTTTTTCACACTTTTGTTTCATTTTACTTAAATTTTTATAAGTAATCAAAAAAACTTTAAAAAATCCGCTAAGATTTTTTAAGTTTAAACCCATTCAATCATAAGTGAATTTGATATTCACGGATCACAAAATTAACACGCAAGATACTTTTGCTAATGTAACTGTATAACACACATTATTTAATAACTGAATTCTATATACATTGACCCGTCTGTTCGATAAGTTAGTCATATTTTGTTACTGACAACATTTAACACTTTCAAAAGACAATGTATATTTTTTTAGGTCTCTAAATATCTCCTTTGAGAATTTTGTGGGGTACCTTGAATTTTTTTAACCTCAATAAAAAAGGAGAAAATTCTTCAAAATAGAAATCATAATAACTCATTAAGAAATATTAATGTTTGATATTGAAAAAAAAAATTTTTCAGTGCCAAGATTGACACCTAAATTTTACACAAAGGAAACTACTGAATTAGAAAACGATAAAATAAAACAAGAAGAAATCAATGTCATTAAACAAAAGATTGACACACTATTTCATCAAGGGCCACGCCAGAAACTAATACTACCAAGACTGGAAAGTCATAAGTAAGAATACCCACATATCAGTAATAAACTAACTAAATCTTAAGACTAATGACTACTTATCGGGTTTGCGGGGCGGGGCTAATATTATATAAAAAGTGACCAGGCAAGTTCACAAGTAAAAATTGTCATTTTTCAGCTTGTGGCGGTGATGTCCTAGGGGTGCGAGATATAATGCACACATATGATATGATCGTTGAAATCTTGCAAATTGACAAAATTATAATGAAATATCACATTGTCAACCACCTATTTCTTTATTGATAATATTATTTTACATTTTCAGTTACGGATGGTACCATGATATAACATTTTCTGAAAAAAAAATTGACAACAGATTTAACTTTGGGATCTGCAGTTCTCCAATGGTGAAATATAGGATACTTATATTAGCGAATGATAGAACAACACATCCTATTGCATCCGTGATTAAGCAAAGAACTAATTAACCTGATTGGTTATATCAAATAATGGAGAAGTTTACAATTTTTTTTTAATGAATGAAAATGAACAAAGCAAAATTGGACAAAAGCTTTAAAATAAAATAAAGATATCTCAAAAAACTAACAATGTTAAAAAAAAATTAAGTTGCTTTTCGCATGAATAATTTTGTCCCATCCAGTGAAGTTTTGTGAGGTGTCCTACCTATTCTGTTATTTATTGACAGATTTCACCAATTAATTTGTTTTGGTATATATTTTAGTTATTTAATTTTAGTTACTATTTAAGATATTATATAATCAGCACTACAAAACTCCTTCATTGACAACTGTAGCGATGAGAAAATATAGCATTGCCATTCACAATAATCTTCCTGCATATTTCAATATAAAACTTTTACCTAATAAATACTAATACTCTAATAAATAATAATATATTATTTATCATAATTAATATCATAATTGCAATTATAATTTAATAAAAAGTAAAATGAAAATGTATCTAAAAGCACTGTATTGTGTATATCCGCAGTTCTGGAAGTGGCACACAACCAAGCCTCAATGAGGTACCTCCACACATCTCATCCTAGGCGGCGCTTGTTACAGGCCGAGCATCTTTTCACACACTTTTCACTCTATCAGTTTTCCCAGTTTGCGTGAGGTGATCCACTGGGCGCATTCCTTCCGGGATCACTGTAAAAATCCACCAGGGCAATCTTTCCACTAGTAACTTGAGCTCATCCAAGATCTCTCTGTGGAAAAGTTGGTTATGCGCCAAGGTTTTCACTAATTGCGGAGCTTCTCAGACAATCTCATTTTACTAACTGTGTTTCAAAAACTGCCATAATATTAGGTCCTTACATATGAAATTGGCGTTTAGTATGGGAGGAACATAAAGCCGATTTTTTTTTATTATAATATATTTATTTAATCAAAGTATGTACCATTGCTATCTATGCACTTTTGCCATCTCATAGGTAGTTCATCGATCCCTTTACTAAAAAAACCATTCGGACGGGAATCAATAAAATCTTTGAAGGCGGTTTGGACTGCCCCATCGGAGTTGAATTTTTTCCTTTGCAAGAAGTTATCCAAATTTCGAAAAAAATGGTAATCTGTTGGGGCAAGGTCCGGAGAGTACGGTGGATGTCTTAGACATTCCAATTGAAGCTCCTCTAATTTGGTAGCCGTCTGTTGTGCAGTGTGTGGTCTAGCGTTATCATGAAGCAGCAGTGGCCTAGAGCGATTAACCAGCCTCGGTTGTTTAGCAGCTAGCTTTTCCATCATGGTTTGCAGTTGCTGACAATAGACATCTGCCGTAATCGTCTGGCCAGATTTAAGAAAGCTGTAGTGAACGACACCAGCACTAGTCCACCAAACGCTCACAAGTAACTTTTTTGGAGTCAATTTTCGCTTGGGGCATGGTTTGGCTGGTTCGGCAGGGTTCAGCCATTGCGATGAGCGCTTCCGATTATCGTACAGGATCCACTTTTCATCACAGGTAATGATTCGATTTAAAATCCCTTCATTATTGTGCCGGTTGAGTAATGCAACGCAGCAGTCAACGCGCGTTTGTTGATTTGCTTCACTCAATTCGTGAGGTACCCACCTTTCAAGCTTTTTCACCTTACCAATTTGCTTCAAGTGGATTAAAACAGTTTTATCACTAACACCGCAGCCTGCAGCTAACTCGGATGTGGTTTGCGATGGATCCGCTTCCACAATAGCCTTCAATTCTTCATTATCAACTTTGGTCTCCGGCCGTCCACGGGGCTTGTTCTGCAGGTCGAAATTTCCAGAACGAAAACGTTGGAACCAAAAACGCACTGTGTTTTCTTTTGCGGCACCGTCGCCATACACATCATTAATCCTTCGAGCCGTTTCTGCAGCACTGGTGCCACGGTGGAACTCGTACTCGTAAATAACGCGATATTTCAAGTTTTTCATTTTGTAAACTGAGTGACGCAAAGAAAAAAACAATTGAGGAAAAAACAAATGAATTATAATTTTCAAAACACAAATACATGAGTAAATAGCTGTATAAATTTGGATTTGGAATTCCTAACCAAAGAGAAGATATTTGAGATCAAATTTGCCAGTACGGCAAAACGCCAATTTCATATGTAAGGACCTAATATGTGTTGCGAGGTATGATCAAAAAATACGGTGAATAATATAATTACAAACAATAAAGTCAAATTTGTCAAAAACAAGTTTATAACAAATTTGACTTTTATCTCCTTCAAAGTACTCTCTTTGGCTGGTGATGCACTTATCCCAATGGTAGTTCCATGATTGGAAGCGTTTCTAGAAGGCTTCTTTCGGAAGGGCCTTCAGCTGCTCTGTCGTGGCCTTTTCAATGTCAGGAATGGTGTCGAAAAACTGTCCATTCATCACGATTTTTATTTTTGGGAAGACCCAGAAGTTGCATGGCGCTAAATCCGAGGAGTAAGGCAGTGGACAGACAGGATTTTTTTTCGGTCAATAACTAGCGGAATAGAAATGAGATATGGCTCGGCTCACATTGTTGTGATGCAGCACTCACTCATCTCATTTGCAAATTATCTGTTAAAATGCTTTGCACGGACCTGTATGAGATGTTTAGTTCAATGGCAAACTCGCAAATAGTCAATCGCCTGTTTGAGATAATCATTTTTGAGACTTCTTGCACACTTTCCTCTGTTTCTGAGGTCAAAGGATGTCCCAACCTTTGCTCGTCTTGAACAGACTCATTTCCGTTTTTAAATCACTCACACCACTTGTACCATATGGTCATCATATTATATATTATTAAGGTAAATAATTAATCTAGTTTTAAAATAAAATATTTATTTATCTGTAAGTTTCCATAATTTGTATTTTTAATATGCCCATCATATTTAATTAAAAATTATTTTTTCTTCTTTTATTAATCCTTTTTAACTAATCAAAAAAGATTTTATGAATAAACTAGCTGTTCGTACCCGGCGTTACACGGGTTAAGGATTAAGTTGAAAATAAATTTGTGGGTGGAAACAAAGATTTGATTCGAACGGTATAGATTTGCAACGAAAATATGTCAGGGGGGGGAGAAGGGGTATGAGAATAGGGGGAAATATCGCCTATGTTACCCGCTGAGTCCAAAAGAATTAGTTTCCAAATTTTGAGTCTGATCGATCGAACGGTACAGATTTGCATCGAAAATATGTCAGGGGGAGAAGAAGGTGTATGAGAATAGGAGGGAAATATCACCTATGTTACTCGCAGAGTCCTAAAGAATAAGTTTCCAAATTTTGAGTCCGATCGGTCAGGTGGTACAGATTTGCATCGAAAATATGTCAGGGGGAGGGGAAGTTGTATGAGAATAAGAGGTAAATATCGCCTATGTTACTCGCCGAGTCCTAAAGAATAAGTTTCCCAATTTTGAGTCCGATCAGTCAGGCGGTACAGATTTGCATCGAAAATATGTCAGGGGGAGGGGAAGCGGTGTGAGAATAGGGGGGAAACCCGCTGAGTCCTAAAGAAAAAGTTTCCAAATTTTGAGTCCAAACGGTACAGATTTACATCGAAAATATGTCAGGGGGAGGGGAAGGGGTATGAAAATAGGGGGGAAATGTTTCCTATGTTACCCACCGGGTCCCAAAGCTTAAGTATGCAAAATTAGAATCGACACGGACAAACGGTGTGGATTTGTATAGAGAACAGACAGACAGACATTGAGTTTTATAGGTATAGATACCGACATTTTAAACAAAAATGTACTTAAGCTTATAAGTTAAAAAATTTGCAGATGACAAACCCAATTAATAATGTATTTCTTCCACAACATTTTATTTTTATATCTTTGTTACACGAAAGGAAACTTAATTTGATGCAGCATTTGAAGTATCGATTTTGATTACATTCAACGTGGACCCAAAAACTAGTGAAATTTTTATTTTTAAAAAATAAAGAAAGTAACATCATTTATTTCTAATTAATTAACAAGAAGTATATTTCCTTTACTTCCGTCCTTCCTTTACACTTTAGATCGATTTATATCAAACTTATTTATCACAGTACGTAAACTTTTTTGTTGTGAATTATAAAATTATTAAAAAAATATTATTGTTTGAATAATTCTGAATGATGATTCTAGTAGTCAATAATATTCCCACTAATGTGTGGTGTATGTTATAAATAGTTTGGTTATAATAAAAAGTGTAATAACCTAAATAAAATTATTATAATAATATTGAGGAATATTCAATGGAAATTAATGTGTTAAAAAACCAATTAAAAAATAAAAATTAACGGTTCGATTCAGTGCTGCACTGACACTCAACTGGTAAAACATTTTGAATTAAAAAAAATAATTCAAATGATTATCCTTCTAAATCATAATTGCCTCACAACCCTGCCAAGATATTCTAAAAGATGGCTATATAAATATTTGTAGAAAAAACACTTGAATTAATATGAATATCTGGAGATAATCAATCAATCATCTAGCACTACCTACTAATTTTGAAGGCAAGGACCTCGGCGTTACACTTGATAGTAAATTAACTTTTAATAATCACATACACAACATGGTCACTAATGCTTCATATATGCTTGGTTTCGTCATACGTATTAGCAAATAGTTAATAAATATTAGCATCTTCAATACACTATATTTCTCATATGTTTGTAGTATTTTGGAACACACTTCCCAGGTATGGAACCCAGACTACACAGTTTACAAGAGCAGAATTGAGTCGTATATTTCCAGACACCGCTAACTCCAAACCAAAAAAATTTACAGCAGGTCAAGTAATTTATACCTTATTTTGTGAAATGTCATTACCTACACTGTTAGTTTTTCTAGAAAGTTTGTTATAAATTTAAACAAACTTTCTAGAAAAACTAACAGTGTAGGTAATGATATCTCACACAATAAGGTATAAATTACTTGACCTGCTGTAAATTTTTTTGTTTGGAGTTAGCGGTGTCTGGAAATATACGACTCAATTGAAAGTGTCCAATATACATTTTTATAGTTTGTTAACATTTGCTCTTTTCGATCTCATGTTAACAATGAAGACGCTGAAAAATTCTTTAACCTACAGACATTAACTTGCAGTAGAAATATAACGGACTCTGTAATATTATTTAAAATTGCACACAACTTAGTTGATACTCCTGATCTCCTTTAAAGTCTATTATTTCATATCCCAAATCGTAACAGCAGATAGTCACCTACTTTTCATCTCCCTCTTTGCAAGACCAACTCTAAACAAAATTCATTCATCTACAGATCCACAAATTCATTTAACTTTAAAAAATTTATCTCGATTATTTTGGACAATTATGTCACAACCACACCCTAACTAATTCACTTAATTTATATTTGCATATACTTCCACATTTCTTTCCTTTATCCTAACCATATATCGCACTCCTCTCTTCCTACCCCTTCTCAACATATATTGAAACTATAAAGAATGTCATATTGTCACACTCATTAATAATTAATCTTAAGCGGAAAATTTATAATTGGCATAATTTACTATTTTTTATTTCTTATATGTTAATTTAAGATTTGCTGTTAACTTTTCCTAAAATGAATAAATAAAAATAAAATAACATGAGATCTGTAGAAGTAATTGAAAACAGATTTCACTCCGAATAAAACAACAATCCATATACATTATTTTACAATCTGGATACGCCCATTACTTTTAAAACCACATGGCCGATATAGTTTTTTTCTTTGCAATTTTCATTTTGTATTGAAATTGGACAAAAATACGATATATCATTTTCAAATTATTGGAAATATAATACATATAAGAAAAGTATGGCTCCTATACTTTGTACTCTAATATAACTCTAGGACCATATATTAGGGTCAGTAATGACCTGTCGAATGTCTGTTTGTTAAAAAATATAAAAATTGAATAGGAATATAAATTTATTTATATTGGGCTTTTATAAACGAATGACAGTTTTTCAAATATGCTTTTTAAAACTAATTGTCATACTGCCATAATATATTTTTTAAATAGTACCTAACCGGTGGTGGTAAACATTTGTATCTTTGGGCCACAGTAAGTTAAAATAAATTCACGGAAAAATCAGTAGGAAGAAAAATAAAAATTATTTTAATGGTTTAACGATAGACTTATCTGAATTAGCAAAACAAAATTGAATTACAATAAATTTGCCAACACAATCGCATGATTACTATGAATCATTTGGTTCACACGAAATCGTGTTTCTTGGGAAAATGTATATAAAATATATTTTTACACAGAGGACAACAATATCTTATAATTTACAGAAAAAAAATTACGGCTTTATTGGATTATATTGAGATAGTTCAATATCATATCATGTGAAGGTCTGGCACTTAAACCTTTTAAAAACAGGTAAATATTATGATAAAGCATATGAAATTAATATTTTCTTTAGAATTTTATTTTCACAAATGCTCGAATTTTAACCTCGTCTGTTTCATCTGCAACCCTTCAGTATAAAATGTACCTAGATATCAAAAAGAATGCACTTAAAAATTTTAAACAAAATTAAAATCCTAACCTGTTCTAGAACCATCTCTGGAAGACCCAATGTCTACGTCAACTGTTTCCACAGTTCCTTCGCCAGCCGGTAAACTGCCTTCATCTGCAAAACATCCTAAAAACAAAAGCAAGAGATATATGAAATCCGATAAATAACGCAGAAATATTTAATAAATAAAACAATCCAGACATAATAAAAGGAATACGTGTAAGTTTTCTATATAACCAACCAACTAACAACTTAAACTTACCCGCAATAAAAAATAAGCCCAAAAGGCAGAACAACCTGCTCTTCATTTTGAACAATTAATAAAAGTGTTCACGTAAATTAAACTATTATTTCGAAAAACCGGCAATCGACGACACCGAGAGAATTGTCACCAACTGAACAATTCACGTATGACATGACAACTAGCGGCGAGTTCTAAAATAATATGCTTGGATTGGTCCAATGAAAAAAATCCACGCATGTATCTGGACCAATCAAAATGTAACATTTACCCACTTTACAAATGGCTTACTTTCATTGGTCACAATGAACGAATTGTTGATAGCTGTCACACAGGAACGGCTAGAACGCTGAAGTACCAATTTGAGTTTTGTAGATTACAGAATTGTGCACTTTTCTATGGAATCGTGCACCGTTCGCAAAGCCGTCTGTCAACTTTTGTTTGATAAAAAAGAAACTAGCACCGCATTCCTCTTCCCTTTACTTTTTAATTATTCTTCATATTTTTTTATGCCTGTCGACCTGTTATTGCTGCTACATTGTCCTCTTGAGCGTTGGGCTGTCCCACCATACTTTAAAAGGTCGTCCTGGAGTTCTGTCTCCCTGGGGTGCTTGATCTCTTGCTATTTTTGCGGCTCTGGAATTCTTGCTCACGTGGTCGTGGAATTGCTGAATTCTGCTCACGTGATCGTTCCAGAACCTTCTTCTCCTCTGCTCCCATCTTGCAACGTGCTCGACATCGCATATTCTTCGAATATCCATTTTGTGAATTCGATTTCGAGGGGTTTTGCCAGTGATAATTTAATATTTTCATCTCGCTGATTCAAAGGACGTTTTTGATTCGGACAGTCGGTTGTGGAGTAAAGGGGGAGGAGAGTAGTGTTACCTATGTCAACCGCTGCGTCTTAAAGAATAGGTTGGCAAAATTTGGGTCACATTTGTCAAACGGTGTAAATTTGTATAGAGTACAGATAGGCAGACGAGCAGATAGAATTTTATAGTTATAGATATTCTAGAAAATGGTTAAATCTCGCATGAGTGAGTAATTGTCGAGGTAATATAAAAATGACTATAAAATTTTCATATCATTATCATTTGTGTTCATAATCTTCAATTGAGTCAAGAATGGAATGATTTTTAGAGAATTTTACTGATATTTTTTTTGCCATTTAACTAATAAAGGAGTTTTCATAAACCACATACCATGATCAGGGGGGAAAAGGCAGAATGCTTTTTGTGGGAAAGGGGGGGAGGGTGTCACAGCCGAGTTACAAAATTCTTCACAGGTTGACAGATCTGACCCTGATAAATTTTGCGTATTTATTCTTCAGGGCGTGGAGGAAAACAATGTCCACATTTCCCCCATTCCCATTTGCCCCACTCTCTCGACTGATTTATTCACTGTACAAATCTAGACCGTTTTAAGGTTCTGACCTAAAATTTTCATGCTTTTTCTTTAGGACCCTGCGAAAAATACAGGCGTTATCTCTTACATCCTTTACACCACTCCCTTCCCTAGATATAAATGTAATGCAATCCAAATTAAATTTAATACTATTAATTCCAAATTGCGAAATTATACCGTCCTCCCTCCCCCAACAATTAGACTCTCCCCCCTTCCTACTCCTTCGTTATGAATTACAAATTAAAAGGAATGCAATTATTTATAAAGATATCTTCTTTTGGCACATTGGGCGTAATTTTTATAATGTAACGGAAGTTACGCATTATAGCGGGAATGCGTGTAGCGGGAAGCAGCATGTAGCGAAAATGCGAGACCACAAAATGCACTTGAAATTAGTGTTCCGGTAATATCTAAATATAAAAATTTCGAATTCACGGCTAAGAAACGAAATTACACTTCTGGAGAAAGGCTCAAGCAACGACCCGCTAAAGTAGTTTTTTTTAAATTATGTTATGAAGGGGTGCTTAATTGATTTATTTATATAAGGTAATAAATACCAGCCACCACTCATGTATGTCATCACCAGCCCATAGATAAGAGAATATTATATTATATATAATATAATATTCTCTTATCTATGGGCTATATATATGGCTAATATGTGTAAATATATATATATATATATATATACACACACATATTATCCATAGATAACATAATAATAATATTATCTTATCTATGATTAATAGATGAAATAAAAATTGTTGCCAGAAACAAATAATCATTTTAATTTCACCCCATAGATACCTAATATTTTCATTCTAAAACTTATGTCATCAATATCATCTGTTGTCATGTAACGTCAAACTTTATAGTAGTGTGAAGAAATCGTCTTAATTTAAAATTAACAAACTACAATGTAATTTTTCCGAAAACTTAATGCGTTGTTGAGATGATGACTCTTAAATGTGACGTAACGTAGATAGCTCTGTGTGATTTTCTGTTACAAATTAAGTGTTTTTTAGGATATTTTACAGTAACCTCTTTTCCGTCAATTATCAAACCCAATATGGCATTCAGATGCCTTTTTACTAAAATACCATACCATTCTTTTATTCAAGTTAGAAGGAAAACAATGTTTAAAAGGAATGTGCGCAGTTTATTCGGGAAATATCTTATATTCACAAACACCATTAGTTCTGGAATATTAATGGCTGCTGGAGACGTTATACAACAAGAAATAGAGTTTCAGAGGAATATTTTACCCGAACGTTATGAATGGGACCGAGTTGGTGCGAAGACGAATAAATAATATTAATGCTTATTAGATTAATTAAGCATAAAGTATATTTAATTTTTTTTTCAGGTCGCATGTTCATTATTGGTCTTGTTCAAGGAACACCGCAACATTGGTTTTACTCATATTTAGACAAATGGTTTCCGGGTAAAGCATTCAAAACAATTGCCAAAAAAATTGTCCTCGATCAATTGATTGCATCAACTTTCTGTATTGTTGTTTTCTTCACTGGAATGGGATTAATGGAAGGAAAAAATTTGGAGGGATGTGCATTAGAATTGAAGCAAAAGTTCCTGACGGTTTATGTTGTAAGTTGCTTTTACTTGCCCACTATCAAAACAAAACTACTCCATAAATCTGTCTGAAATTTTGACATACGTCATTTGAAAGATGGTGTTAAACAATGGTGTACAGACTTTGCGTCAATGTCAATTAAACACGGTTACTTATACAGCCCTCCTACTTTATTAAGCAGATAAGTTTTCATTAACACACACAAAGTCAAAAGAATATTTCATCTAAATGTAGAGTAACTATAGGAAACCGTACAGTTATTGGACACCGACAGTTTTGGACAAAAGAGTAGTAATGCAGTAAAAATAAGCATATCTATTGTTAAATAGTTATGAATATTATTAATAGTTATCACTGTACAATATATTTCCCATCATTAATGCCTTCTTTACCGATGACAAAAGTTTAAAAAATATATTTCTGACATGTGGTGACAAGTTTCTCGGCGGATACAGAATTCATTATGGAAATCATAAGAAACACTACATTTCTTAAAACTTATTGTGTATTAATTTATCAACATTTAATAGTTATGCTAATCTGCAGACGTGTGCAGTGAGAACAAGAAGCATGAGTTTTCCTAAGCATGTATTTTGAAAAGAAACTGATAGAGATATATCCTTTATTTTTTAATTATATTATACTAATATTTAAAAAAATTCGATGACTGTTCTAGACAGTTATTAGTATAGTGTCCAGTAACTGTCTAGTAGGTGACCAATAACTGTTGAAATGTTTTTTTTAAATTTTGTATCCAGCTTTATTAATTTAATATGTCAAAAAGGAGACAGTACAACGCATTCAAGAATGATTTAAATGATTAAAAGAAGGGGGTGCACTGCGTGGAATTGCTTCAAAATTTGTTATTCCAAGAAGTAGTCCACATTTTAAGGCAAAAAATTCTGAAGTGAGGAACAAAAGTGGTCCAAAACCAATGCTTTCTGAAATCTAAAAAAACATGGTACATATCACATTGGGTAAGATGTTTATCTAAAAGAGGATTTCCACAAAAAAAAGAGGATTTTATTAGCACCAGCCAAAATTTTCTTTAAAATTTATTCACCAAAGAATCCCTTAAAAAATAGTTGACCCAGGGACGAATGATATAATCTTTTCTGAGAAATGTGAAATTTGTTGAGAGAACAAGTGAAGGAGTGAATAACGTCAGCTCTTGTGTCAGCGAAAGAGATATATGGGGTTGGTTCAAGGAAATTAAAGGCAATGACCAAAGAAGAAAATTTGTTAGATGTTGATGAGTATGCCTCTAGAATTTTTGTTCTCTTCCGATAATGGAAAAACTTTGTAAAAAGTGATAAAAACCATTGTTGAAGGAATATCAGCCACCAATTTCAAATGTAATTATATAAATATTACCATTGTCAACCAAACATAAAATATCAAATTACACACTGCCTTCAACTTCACTTACACTATCAAACCCATTGATGTCAACTTCTTATGCAATATGCATATTTTTGGTGGCAATTATAAAACAATAACCACTAACAATATCGGAGACTGATATTCAACTCCATCTATTATCTAAGTCAATAATAATTAATCAACTGAGGATGAAAACCATTGTTGAAGGAATATCAGCCACCGATTTCAAATGTGATAATATAAATATTACCATTGTCAACCAAACATTAAATATCAAACTACACATTGCCTTCAACTGCGCATACACTATCAAACCCATTGATGTCAACTTCTTATGCAATATGCATAATTTTGGTGGCAATTATAAAAAAATAACCACTAACAATATCGTAGACTGATATTCAACACCATCTATTATCTAAGTCGATAATAATTAATCAACTGAGTATTATCAATGATGATGTGATCGAAAATTATTTGACGTAGCCTAAAACGCCAAAAAGAAAGGGTAACAGACATATGGAAAGATTCCTCTTTCCCACAACATTGGAAAATACATATAAAACTATGCTTCTTCTTCTTCTACTTCTTCTTTAGCCTTTTTCCCTCTACTGCTGGATGTAAACCTCTTCCATATTCCTCCACTCATCTCTGTTTCTCCCCCCTCGCATCCAGGTTCTTCCTGCTTGCTGGACTATGATGACATAGTCCAGCAATCAAGGATCTGATGACAGACCACCTTTTGGGAGGTCTTCCGACGCTTCTATTTTTCGTCCAAGGCCTCCACTGTAGGTTTCTGGGTGCCCATCTAGTATCCTACTGTCGAGCCATATGTCCAGCCCACTGCCATTTTAATTTCGCAATACCGTCCATAATATCGGCAACTTTTGTTTGGTGTCTTATTTCTTCATTTTTTACTTATCTCAAAGGCTCACGCCGAGCATCTGCCTTTCCATGGCCAAAACTATGCAAAGAGAAAAAATTCAAAGGAAAAAATATTGGGTGATAAAGACAAACGTAAACAACTTCGGTTAAATTGAACAATTAAATTAAACGGACTATGACTGGACCAGCTATGAAAAAAATATCAAAATGCTGTGAATGTGAAACTATAATAAAAATAAAGAAAATAATCAAATTTTCACATTTGAAAACATCAATTCATTCCAAAGATGTATTCCAAAAATCCACACTACGAAGGCTGATGCAATTCATATGAATGAACATGATGACTTATTTTTAGTTGTCATTTTTTTACAAAGAGGAATCTGATGATAATGGGGACGAATGTAATTCCTCAGTAGATAAACCATGTGTATGATTTAATCCAGAAATCAACATAAACTTAATTTTGGTATCCAACAACTAAAAAATGTCCAATAACTGCTTTTTGCTATATATGTAATTACAATTATTTTTTTTCCAAATAACTTTGATTGTCAATTTTATAAAGCAGCTGTTTATTTAAAATGTTATATAAAATAAGTGAACAAATGGTATTTATTTTGAAACGCAGTTGCATTTCATGTAATTAAGGTACGTATCTCATAACTATACGGTTTCCCCTATTTTTTTTTTGTTGGATTCTCAACGAGGATGTTTGCAAGATTTAAGAAGTATTTTATTTTTACACTAAACATTTTGATTAATTGTCATTCCAATCTTAAAAGTCGAGTTGTAAATGTTTGTCTCCGAATTGAATTTTAAAATTAATGATTATCAAAAATATCTTTTTCAGACTGATTGGTGTGTTTGGCCCCCAACACAGTTCGTTAATTTCTATTTCATTCCTGCGAAGTACCGAGTTATTTATATAAATGCAGTGACCATGCTTTACAACATATTTTTATCTTATATTAAGCATGTTGACTATCCTCATGATAAATCAAAGCATTAAATAATAATTATACACTTTATGTAATTTGTGTAATTCCATTGTATTTAATACTTCTAGTACCTTATTAATTGTATTACATACAAATACTTTTTTTTTTACAACAATGCTAATTGTTATGATGATGTTGCTATACATTACTATACTGATGTGCCTTCAAATTCATGCACAAATTAATGTGATGTGATTAATTACCATTACTTAAGGGGTTACACCACTCTGAGATGTTAAATAATACATTCAAATTCAAAAAAAATTTTGATCGAATGCACATACAAATTTATTTTTACTACCATTTTATCCTAAAAAATTTGATGTTTAATATTCACGATAAACAAAGAGCACATTTCATTTAAAAAGTCTTATGCCTCCTCATAGATGACATTATTAGTAAGATGTTACCAAAATTTTATAAAAATCGGCCTTATACTTTTTGAGATATTTTCTTCACTAGTTTGAAGAAGGGAGTTTCGAGAAATACGCAGAATAATAATTAAATTTGTTTAAAAATTTACACACCACACTAGCTTCGAATTGATATAACTCGGACAATTTTTGAATGAGTGATAACTCAAATTATTCTTAGAACTTCAAGCTATAAGATAAAGCAAAAAAAAGACTTTTTGAAAATGTCAATGTAGTATATGCCCTCAAGTATCGAGGCTTAAGAACCAGACCACCAACGAGTATAATGGAAATTTCAGATAAAAACAATGTACATACACGTAAATAAAAATTTACTGTATTGTACTAAAAACTTATATACATCTTTCTTTTCAATATAAAGAATCGTTTCATGTTTTTTTTTTTAATTAATTTTATAGCACAATTTTAAATGTATTTTCAATCTGTTTCTTGACCTCCCATTGCACTTATTGTATTTTAAATTATATTTTCTCTTAAAAACATGTGTAACCTGTATGCACAATTGCAAATTTATTGTGCTATATAAATGCGTCTGCGAGAACTGGTCATAACACGGCTGAGACGCAAGAGTTTCGGATATCAAATCACAACCATTAATTTAAAAAATACACTTGATTCTCTTTTTGCATGGTTTGGAAAAAAGTGATTATTTTTTAAAATTTAGTGGTGTAAATTAAAAATACAATCAGTTGGTATATAAAAATGTTGCACCGTATTGTAGCGTCCTCTTGAGATCCGCAATTTTTAATATTTTTTTGCAAAAAAAATCATGATATATTTATATGATGGAACCTGTCTCCAATTTAACATGGTTTGGTTTTTACACAGTAATAGGGTGTATATATATATAACTTAACAGATACAAACCAATTTATTTAGCGAAATCTCCATCTCCTTTTTGGCTTTTCTACTTTTGGATTATTTGAAAGCGGGCTTTTAAATATTATCCGCCAGGCAGATCGGGACAGACTTTTCAGCCTACTGGGCTGGAGCAGTATCCTGCTAGAAGCTCTAATTTAAAAACTATTCAGAGCCTTTAGAAATGTCTTGACACATTGCGAACAAAAATGCAATTCTTAACATGAGATCCCAAACAAACAAAGATTATTATTACTTGAAAGGTTGGCATTTCAACACCTGTGAGCATATGCAGTCATTTTTCGTATTAAGTATTTTCTCATCGGTAAATAGAATTTTATTAAATTTTTAAATAATTGATCTTCTTTCATTATTCCATGTTTATGACAAACCGATTATCCGAAGATGATTCAAAAAATTCCGTTTGCATATGAGAACACTTGCAGATTGAGAACTCGTTTGATAACTGCACTTTTTAATACATTCATATGATTGTGTATAATACACAGATTGCATTTGTAGCTATCCTTGACGTGATTAGTTGACGGCATGGATCAATCAGTACGCAATTGACTTTCGATCTTACATGATTTACAACAGTTATACATTACTAGAGCTGGAATGCAAAGTTATAAAATGTTTACAATACCTACATAATGTGATTGTTTATTCGTCTACAACCAGAAGTTATTAGCCATGACTGGTTTTATTTGTATTATTGTTTTTATGACCTAGTTCTGGGATGCAAAGTGACAAAATGTTTACTCTATCTACATATTGTGATTTATTATACATCTACAACCAGAAGTTATTAACTATGGTTTTATTTTGTTATATTGTATTATTATTTTTATACAATATACCTATGTATTATAATATTCTGTTTTTATTCATGTAGTTTCTAGTCATTGTCTTATTAAACTGATCAAGGAATCAGAAATATTGCGTGTTTTGTTGTTAATGTATTTGTTTTGTTGGTAAAATGTTTTATGTAGTTTCTTAGCAAAATTTAACTAATATAAATCGTTATAGTAAATTACTTTCAGAATATTTTCATTGTATTTGAAATCCAAAAAGGATTAAAAAATGTGATTAGAAAATTGTACATATTTTTGAATTTGAGCTTTATTTATTAATTAGAAAAGGTAAATGCTTTAAGTTTTGTGCTGTTTTAGTGTATAATAAAAAATATAAATGTCTAAAAATATTAACAATGTTATTTATAATTATTTATTTGTAAATTATAAAATCTACCGAAAATATTTATTTGTTGGTTTGTTTTAAAAATCTCTGAAACAGAGTTACAGGTCAGTGGGCATGATTAATATAAGTGTGTGATATCAAAATTAAACCTTATCCTTCCATATAACCATATAGTTACTTTTTTTTTATTCACCTTTGTATATATACGTTGTTAAATTGTTATTATTATTTATGTCATGCAGATCTGGGAATTCATATTGATTTAGAAAAGTCAAAGACTTAATTTTTTTGTTGCATAATTCAGTTACCATCCTAGGACCACCATATGTGCTGCTGGCCTTACAGGTCCGTGGCCGATTGCACAATGTTCCCCTGGCATCCCTGTCCCCAATTGAAATCTACCATCTATCCACTGGTGTAACTACACTGATACAGCCAATCCGGTGAATCGAGGCCTAAATGATCCACACTCTACAATCAATTGGCGTAGATTCATTTCCCAGCACTAATATGGACAAATCATTTTTAAAAAACGTATATTATATTCTCATATTTTTTTAATATATATACCCTCACGTTCTAAATTTCATTTTGTATCATAGACCAATTTTTTTCAATTACCAGTGAATCCATCTGAGTCGCTCTTCACTGAATTTGCTCTCATTCTTGGGCTGATATTGCTGGCCACAAAATTGCTGCCCCAATAATTCAATTATAATGAAACTATTTATCTAGTCATTACAAGTAGATATTAATTTTATAAACATGTGTAAATGGTATCTCCACTGCTGGAAGTACACATACTCATTATCTGAAAAGATAATGGTTAATCAATCTTATCTACCTATAAAAAAATCAAGACCTTGTATTATTTATTGGATATGTATGATAAATTGGATCAATACATACATTATTTTAATTTAAAAATATGGCATTCAGTTTTCAATTTTTACTTCAGTAACATACTCAAGTAAATTAATCTAGTCATTGCAAGTAGATATAAATTTTATAAAAATGTGTATACGGTATATCCACTGCTGGAAATACACATACTCATTATCTGAAAAGATAATGGTTAATCAATCTTATCTACCTATAAAAAAATCAAGACCTTGTATTATTTATTGGATATGTATGATAAATTGAATCAATACATTATTTCAATTTAAAAATATGGCATTCATTTTTAAATTTTTAACTTCTGTAACATACGCAAGTAATAAACTTCCGTTCTACAAACTCTACACTGAAAAATAATCACCTAATTAAATATTTGAATATTGAGTAAAAATGATGGCCTGCAGTTAAGATGTCCTCCCTAATCGTGTTGATAAAGCTGAAAACTTCTGCAGTCTGTGTAGTGCTTGGATGACTGATATAATCAAAAAAATTCAGATTCTATTATAGCATTTATTCCACCACATTATACTTATTATAATTTTAATTATATGTATAACATTTTTCAAACTTCCTCAGTCTGCTACGTAAACTTTTGATCTTAAAAAATAACCAATCCTTTCTGTTAAAACTACTTATATTGGGCCACATCATGCGTGGGTATTTTAAATAAATTTTTTGTTACGGATAGGAAAATAATGTGTGTGTGTATAACAGAATAATAAGATTTCATTTTATCTAGGTATTAAATGTATAGTATTTATTTTGTACTGATCACTTAATTATTTCTTAAATAAACTTTATTTTACTCTGTAAGTTCTCACTGGTAGGTGGATACTTTCACTTTGAAATGACGATTTATTATGTGATTTTATTAAAAGATTTGTGTTTATTTATAATTGTTTTTATTTTTTACATCACAGTTCACCACAATAAATATAATATAGATAAACATCAGTGGCGTGCAGCGCATACAAGCAAAAATATTAGTCAGTGTCAAGATCAAGAAAAGAACACAATTGCAAGCAAGATTGACTATTATTTGAAGAGAGTTCGAATCGATCATTATATTTGGTGGTCAGCTAATTCAAAATAGTATCCAAATTTGAAGAAGTTTGCCAGAATTTACCTTTCAGCTTCTTGTAGCAGCGCACAGAGCGAAAGAATATTTTCTGAAGCCAGTTTTCTTTACAAAAACAAAAGCAATCGCTTATCCCATCAAAATGCAGAGAAACTAGTGTTCATCTATCTTAATTTGCCATTGGTTAATTTTGAATACTAACCAATTTGTTGATTAAAAAAATAATAAATAATTTTTTATGATTGTGTGGTTTTTATTTGCCTGCAAGTATCTTCCTTTATCAATTTAGGTACTGACGATAATTTTGTGAAATTTTCGCAATTGAGGTACTATCCGGTATCTGCCGGATACCGGCTAGTTACCGGATATCCGTTTCATCTCTAAGGCGTATATACAGGGTTATTTGGAAAACATTAATAACCTCGCAGGGATATATTCCTGCCTTGATTATGAGTCGAAAATATTCAAGCTATCGTGACCTAATATCGATAGTTATGGAGATATGCGACATCAAAGTTTGCATTTTTTTTTCAATATTTCTGGCTTATTTTTTGTAAAATGTAGGACTTTCATTACAGTTACTTATATCGGATATGAAAAAATTCATTTCCTTTAATACAAGTCAAATAAAAACCTTTAAATTCCAATTAACCAGATACTGGAAGATGGTCCTGTTAGAAGCCTGAACAACCGTTGAGTTTGCATACGAAGATGTATGAATGTAGACGAAGCGAAAGTTGTATGGCGCTCTATCCTCTCTGCCTACCCCCACGGAGAAACGACGTGATGGTAAGCTAGAATTCCAATTGGAAAATTTTCAGGGTTTTTATCATTTTATTTAACATGTATTGAAACGAATGAATTTTTCGTAATTGATATAAGTTACTGTAATGATAGTCCAAAGTTTTACAAAAGTAAGTCAGAAATATTGAAAAAAAAAAATGCTTGAACACTTTCTTGACAGCTATTGTATAACACTGAAATGCCGTCAATTTTGTCGTTTTAAGTTTGACAGGTTTGAAAATACATAATGAATTTAATCAATTAAAAAGTTTTGAAACGTAGACAAACTTAAGTTATTCACAAATTGGTTTCCTTTTCATAAAACTTGATAAAATAATCGACAATGATCAGTGTAGATTTTTAAAACTCAATATATTGAGCGTCATTAATATGTATAATTTTGTCTTTATTTTAGTTTTCAAGTATAACATCTACCGCGCGTACATAAGTATACGCACGATTTTTTTAAATTGAAGTACAAGAGTTACTTTAGGTGTAGGTACAACTGATAGGTATTGTTTATATAAATTAAGAGATTTTTTGATATTTCAAAAAAACTAAGGGTGACGGTATTTTCGGATTCTCTTGCTTACCAGTACCTACCAGCATATTGTAAACTCGTTGAACAGTTCAGCGAAAGATTTAATAAAATTAGAAGCCTGGAACAGAAATTAAAATAATTAAGTAAGTATATGGATATAGTAGTCTACAGTACTTTGGGATGGTTTCCAATAGATGCAAATTTGTGATTTGGAGATGCACCTTGCAGAATTTTAAGACAGTATTTGGGCTCGAGTATTTGACTTGAGGTCGAAACATGAGAATCTGGGAAGGAATCAAGAAAAAATCGTTTGAAAAATGAAGAAGAGGGCCACTACGAACAATAAATTTGGCTTTGACGTAATTCTATGTTCTGTGGCGTAGACACTCGCTATAGGACACTTTAGCACCCGAAAAATCTAGCAACGACCATGCGACGGCTTTTCTCACAGTTTTTACCTCCACGTATAGGTTTTTTCATATAAGCTTGCAATAGAGTTAGTGTGGATACAATGCGCATATTACGCACTATACCCATACTAACTCAATTGCAAGCTTATAATATGAAAATATCTATACTTTTGTGAGACCTTATCGCCTTATTCTCAGCGTTAAATAATATTCAAATCAATAAAAGAAACCAACTAACAGACGAAGTTAATAACGTTTGCTTGGGTTTGAAGTGCATAAAATACCAACCTCTAATTGACGATTTAACAAATGATATTCAGAAAACAAAAGGTCGAAATGTTTGTTTTTACCCATTAAATAAATAAATAAATATAACAATTTATAGATATGCATAATGCATATACCTACTTACTATGATATGCGTTGGGTGTTCCCGGCCGTTGTTGGCCTTAATGGCGTTTGTCTGGCTCCTTAAACGCCAACAACGGCCGGGAACACCCAATATTTTATACGAAATACCCAAAAACCATTAAGGCCAATAATGACAAAAGTACCCAAATTTAGATTTTGACTTACCAGACCTCACTTGGTAATAAGCTTCCGATACGAACGAACGTGCTCGCACTGCCCCTCGTGACGGTTTATTAACAAGATGCCTGTTGTGATTCAGACGAAACGTCGGTTGACGAATGGTCCTTCTGAGGACCAGATTTTGACGCGGGTTACCCCCAAAGAAATTAATACTAATATATATATATATATAAAGAAACCTGTGTTTCCCTATCTGCCAAGTTTTCTCCACAACCACCCACCGTGTGGTTGTGGCTGGTTGTGGATGGTTATGGTGGTGAATAGCCCTTGGTGTCACATCAAAAATGTGCGAGTTTGGTGAGGGTGGCTGTGCGTGGGTGGGAGTGGGTGACGAAAATGTGCTTTCTAGCGCATTGTTTTGTTATGGGAAGGCCGTAAATGCTTCAGATTGTTTCAAAATAGGCGCGCCGACTATGTCGGTGAGTCTAGAGTGTTCCGGAAAAACCTGCTCTAGAAAGTTCTGGAAGGAGAAGGACTGAGTGGCGGAATGTGTCAGTGTGTCGAAAAGGTTCCTGTACATTCAATAAATTTCTTGAAAGTTCTGGAAGGAGAATGTTCTAGAGGTTCGCGATTGTTTGGATTCTATGACGATCCAAAAAGTGTACTAAAAATCTACGCGTGGGAAGCCGCGCGGGCACAGCTAGTTATATATACAGCGACGATATGCATTTATAACAAAATTATATTTTTTGATGTGACACGGAACTAGAGGTAACCTAAGTATTTTGGAATTTTGATACGCCAAGCTTAAAAGATTAGCTATCACTGGACTAGAATGATTAAAATGCCACGTTACGAGCATGTTACGAGTTCGACCAATACCATCTATAAATATTGGTGCTGGTTTGACTCGTTTAACCAAACGTATCTACGTACCTACCTACATCGCCCACCCTGTTTACATAATAACAATACATTCATTGTACTACCTTATCTATGGAGTTTCTTTTTTATCTGTCAATTTGTAATGTCAAAAGCAACTGTCAAAATCTTTACATTTGTTGTACATTACGATATTATACTATCCGGCTTTAATGATTTATAATAAAAATAAAGTTCGCTTGTGGTGCAATTAATATCGAACATTATAATGTTTCATTTAATTTTAATTTTAATTAGTTTTACGATTGTTAGAGGAATTGATCCGTGGGAAACAGGTGGTTTTAAAAAAAATGAAAATACTGTTGGATGCAGCAGTTGTCCTGTCCCTGTAACAAAACAATGTGAGAGTTCTGTCGGTGATACATTTTATAGGAAGTTACTTGGTTTAATTGTTTACAATGGTAGATTTCAAGTAAGTAGACCAATGAATTGAAATTTCCCAAATCTTTAACATTTTCCATTTGCAGAAGAAATGTATCGATCCAAGCAAAAATCTTATTCCAGAATCTACGAACCGCTGAATTAATCGATCTCAATTCTTCCCAGCAAGTAAGACAAATAAAAAAATGGAAAATACCGAATTTTATTTATAAATCATGCGAAATATTATGGATTCTGTCTATTACATGCCTAACAAATACTTCACGTGAGGAACATACTTAAAAGTATATAATGTAAAAATATAGAAACATTTTTGTATTGCGTCAGATAATATTGTGCCTTATTTACAACAATATGGTTACGTGTCTACATCCCTCAAAATATCCAAATTCTTTTATTGATATCATCTTAATTGATTTAAAATATGTATTCATTTTTCATTTTAAGTCAATATGGTTACATTCCTTTTTAGTTGTTTCAATAAATAATATTCATCAACAGAAAGAAAGAAAGGAGCGTTTGAGAAAGGTTGAGTGACTAAAATTGACTAAGAACTTCCAATAAAATATCAAGATCTTTTAGAAGGGAGTTAAAAAGTCTCTAAATGATACTGAAAGAGGAAGTGTGAATGCAATCAAGTCAAAGAATGGAAAGATGCTCAAAGAAATTAATGAAAATGAAACAATAGATGGAAGGAATTTTATGAAGAAACGTACAAAAGCAATCTGAACGTGATTGCGGACCCCTTTAAGAGGTTACACCACATTGACATTTTTAAAAATCTTTTTTTTTTTATTTATCTTATGGCCTGAAGTTCTAAGAATAATACTGCTCCACGTCTTTTTTTTATTTTTTTATTTTTTAATTTTGCGCTTCAACAGGCCAAGAAGCCCAATTACAGAAGCGAAACATATTACAAAACACCCAGGCTTGAGCAATTCACAAAGATTAATTGTGATCTCACCGGGAATCGAACCCGGAACCCTCGGTGTGAGAAGCCAGTGTCATATCCACTGGGCTACGAGGGCCGCCAATTAATTAATTAATTAATAAATTTGAGTTATCACTCATTCAAAAATTCCAAGAATTGACTGAGTTATAGCAATTTGAAGCTAGTGCTTGGAGACGATATCTCAACAAATTTAGGCTAATTTTGCACACATCTTACAAATAACATTATCTATGTAGCGTATGATTTTTTTGATAAGACGCGCCATTAATAATTTTTACATTAATGTTTTCTTTTAGTAAAAAATAAACATTATTTTCAAACTGATGACATTTACACAAAAAAAAGCCAAAATGTGCATTTACAGTGAACATCCAGCCATAATAAGAAAATAATTAAGTTTTTAATTTCCCTCTCACCATGGCGACATGATTATCTCCAAAAGCTAGGCGCATCATGGAAAAGGACCTTTGCTAAACAACACATAACTCCGCCATTTTAAAATTTTCAATATAATTTGTTAATGGAAAATGTTAACTAATGTACGCCGTAAACAATTCAATATTTTTAAAATAATTTGTTAATGAAAAATTTGAAGGCTGGACATTCACTAAAAATGCATATTTCGTTTTTTTTTTTTTTCATAAATGTTTTTGTTTCGTTTTTCATTCATGTTGTAAAAATAAAGATTTTTATTATTCATTTATTTCAGAGCTTATATGCTGACTACAATTTTTTATAGGACGATGACTTAGATAAAACCTTTTTTCTTGTATAAAAGTAATAAACTGAACATTTTTTACAATAATTATGAAAATATAAGCATCCATCGAAGTTATATACCTTTTTTAATTTGCAAAAATTTAAAAAAAAATTTGGTGATTTAAAAAAATATATTGTTTTTGGTGCTTGAAATAAGTAGATGGGTTTGTGTATTTGTATGTTCGAAAAGAGAGGGAATATTGAGAACAATTTCGAGAGGAGAACATTTTCCTGGTCCCGCAATTCCCGGAATTTTCGAGAATGATAAAAAAATAATTTTAAAAGAGAAAAGCAGCCTGTGCTTCCCAGGATTACCAAATGTGCTGGCACGCTTAATGCCAGTCCGGCCGCGCTGTTTCACTCACACACAGGCGTGAGTAAAATAAAGTGCGGCTTGAGACGTTATTGGTTGGTTGAATCATTAGTTGTGTACACGTCAGCAGATATAACATAATATTCCCAATAAATAAATGTAGAGTTGGCTAAATTTTTATGATTGTTTCTTATTTTATTTAATTATGAAATGGATTAAGGCCAAATGTACATCCGTTGAATTGCAATTTGAGGTCCCTATCTTGAAAACATTATAATTGCTTGATAAACATTCCTACCACAAGAGCATTTTCCTGCACAAGAGCATACCCGAAAGGGCATTTTCAGCTTTATTTTATATTGGTCGTTAACTGAAAAACCGTCTCGATGATTCAAGTTTCTATAACCTTCTCAGAGTGAGAACATATTTCCAAAATTCTAAAAAATAAGACACTGAAATCTTATTATCCTGTTATTGGAAAAATGCTCCGGGATTATAATCCCTAGTTGTGACTCATCTTCATGGGGATCACTTGTACTTCTACTCATTTACCATTATATAATATGTATACTCGTACAATATTATCTTTTATCGAAACTTTACTTCAATTGTATAATTTATGTTTATAGGAAAGAGGTGACGGAATTGTAGAAGGAGCCATCCATTTTGAATTTCCCCTGTCAGAATTTAAGATACTAAAAGAATTCTTATCAAAATCAGAACCCCTTGCTCCCCCAGAGTTTAGGAAAATTGATGGAATAATGTCTGAAAACATATCTAAATTGTCTGTGGCGCAGCAACTGGCAGAGAAGTGGACAGAATTATTTGTAAAATGGTGGGAAGAGCACTATGTTAGTATTATTTTCATATATATAAATAAATTAATGATATCTTTTATCGTATATTGGTATAGTAATAAAATTAGTTGTAGAAAAACAAAATGTTAATGTTAAAACCTCCTGGCCCAATTGGCATCTCCCTTCCAAATTCACTTTTTAACCTTAAGCACAGTTCTGCCTGGATCCATACCCTATTTTCCTACATGAGTCTGTGCTCTTTTCAACATAGATTACCCGGTGCCTTTTCACTCTCCCACTTGGAAGTTCTATTGGAACTACTTATATTTACTATATTTTTGAAGTCTACTCTTTCTCCTCAATATATAGTGAAAATTTGATTTGAAGGAGCAATTTGACTTAAATGATGAATGCAGGAAACTAATCCATGCGGGAACATATAAATAAATGAACAAGTACTCGCCAAAATGCATTTTTCTTATAATCAGTGGGTATGTAAAAATTTCCAAAATTCAACTTATAGTTTATTTGTTTATATAGGCATACACAACTAACTATATAAAAAAATGAGTTTCATTTTTCAAATGTTCAAGTAATTTACATTATATTATTGTGTAGGCTGGTTGTTTAATCAGGAGTAAGAGTAAAAATTTTAAAAAAGCAAATTTTCTGCATTTTCCGCCAATCAAACAACCTGTTTGCACTTGTCACTTAAATATTTTGCATAATATGCACCATTATAATTCTATTGTTATGCAGTCGGGTCTATTGATTTTGAAAAATATGCATAATGTTTCTCAGAATTTTAATGATTAATATGATTTTTTGTAACTATTCATGTAAGTAGGCAAATGATTTTGTGTTGATTTTAAAAATTTTGTCATGTATTATTTTACTATCTGTAACCTGTCAAAAATTTTGGTACTTTTACATGCCAATATTAACTTATTTATAGTCAACACTCATGAAATAGTAATAACGATTTTTATAAAAATATTTGAACATTATTTATATATTTCCCCTGCCGGCAGTTAATGGTACTATTTTAAATCCTGGCAATTGTGCGTGCGTAAAATTAATGCGAAAACATAATTAAATAATTAATATTCTAAATAAAGTGTACATCAAAATAAATTGAGAAAAAATATTCCGGTACTGGGAATTGAACCCGAGCCTCCTGGGTGAGAGTTAGGTATCCAACCACTACACCACACTACACAGGAGATGTCATTAATTGTGGAGAAAGTGTTTGTAAAGCCAGTATAAAGTTTAGAAAATATGTTGTGCGCTCTATAATAAAATAAAAATTAGGTACAAATGGTTCGCGTCTTTGCTAAGTTCTATACGTAGTCTATTTTTCAAGGGTTCCGCACATACGGTGACAGCTTGTCCGAGTTCGAGTTTGCTCGCCTGAGGTTCGAGTTTGCTCGCCTGGGGTTCAAGCTCCATCTCCGGTCGTTTAGTTTTGTTTTTTAGTTGTAAATTTGAATGAAATTACGGACGTTACATGAATCTACGGGGACAGACAGACGGACGAACAGATAACAAAATTATTATAATTGGGATAGTGTTTTTGTTTACTGAATAGATTTTTTAAAATTACAAGCTGACTTGGGACAAGTGTGTACAGGAATTGTTTGTAGAAGCTACAATAAAGTTATGTGCTTTCTAAGAGGTAAACATTTTGCTAATAATAGTTATAATAAGTAAAGGCAACAGCAAAGAAAGGAGAAATAAAAAGTAAAATAAAGTAAGAAAAAAGTGAAATTTTATTTTTTATAGTAATTTTTTTTTTAAATAGGGATGCGAACACGGTATATGTGAGACATCGATATTCTTACCATTTTCAAACTAAGCTAAACGCTTGTGCTATGAAAATAAGACTAACTTGCTGGTCTAGCGTGAGGTACGAACCCGCGACTTTTGGATCACAAGACCAACAAGCTACTCTTGTTCTTTTATGGAATTTTATCTTTTTAGGTTTTTCTAACTTCTGTAAACATATTTTGGTGACTATTTTAAAATTGATTTAAATTAAAAAGTATGGTACAGTATGATTGTACCATACAGTATCACTTTTCTACAGACTAAGCATTGTGTATGACATATACATTTTAAAGTATTAATTAGAGCCAATCTCATTATCTACTTCCAATTCATATTGAATCTGGTTTGGTATTTTAGATTTTTGTGTATGTTTCGCTGCCTTCACCATAATATGTGATTTTTCTCATACGTACTGTATGAGAAAATACTACATTTTATTATGCAGCGTAGAAAATTCATATTTCAGGTATCCATGTAGGGTCCACCTTCATGTAGGGCCCACCTCTACGTATACATACGTAGAAATGGACCCTACATGAAGTAGGAACACAATAATTCTCACATATTATTATAATTGCAAATGCAGAAAAGCTAAAAATCTGAAAAGTTCCTATCACAAAAAAAAAATTCGGATGTGAAATTAGCGAAACTGGTTTATTAGTGACATCCGTTAACTTTGTACCATACCTGATAAGAACACAGAACATACAAATGATGCCTCACAATTTTTGAGTTTCGACAAAAATACATAAATAAGTATACAATAATAATAATAAGTAATACTATATTAAAAGTTGGTAGAAAAATGTTTCATACCCATATTAATTTATTCATTCGCAGCATCCTGATATAAAATTGTGGCCAAACTCGGAATGGTCTTTTTGCTTTTACTTCGTTCAATATTTAAATTTTGACAATTTACAGATGCTTCTTTCTCCCTCTCTCTTAAGTAGAAACTGGTAGAAACAAACACCATCATAAATCTATTACTTATTTCTGACGGTAAATTTCGTTACTTATTTTCATAAAATCAATAAGTAATTATTGCAATATAATTAATTATTGATGTCTGTATATTGAGAAACTTCTTAGCGATTGTTGTTGATTTTTACATGAATCACGAAAAAGTGTCTAAAAAACAGCAATCGTGCGCGAAATTGCGCTGCAGACAGGGTACATTCCGTATTACATACGGCCAGCATCCGACCGGTTAATTATCACCAAAATTATTTTTTTCAGAATATGGCCTGATTCGTATAAATTTGTGTATTTTACCACCAGTGGCTTATTACCTAACACTATGATTCCAAAAACAGTTGATACCCAAGAAAATGAACAATCTTTATACTTAGACAAAAAATAACAATGTACATATTTTATTACATATTCGGTTTTTCAATACAGGATTGAATTTTTAAAATAATATATATATATAAAATAAGTATTTTTCAGATCCATGCTTCTCTATTTATTGCATTTTTGGCATGTTTCTACATGGCTTACCGTGCTGATTGGTCTCGGATCCCTATCAAAGTGGTAATTTTGGTGACTTTCTGTATTATCATTGTAGCCTGGGAAATCGTGTTAGCAATAAAGGTAAATTTAATTTCCTTACACAATATAAAAATAATAATCCATCAGTGTTCCATCAGATATGCAAAATTATATGTTTTTGTGATTTATAAATATGTATAAAAATTGCTTTGATTGTTGAAATTTGCCTAAATTGTCTATTTTGTTGCTTAAAAAATACAATGTTTTGAAAACGAAGCAATATCATATTTATAAAGAGGACTAATATCAAATATTCATGTGAATGGACTCCATGAATTTGACATTGGTGCCTACTGAAAAATGATGTAATTTTCTCAATAGATTCATTTTCATAACAATAATAAAAAAAACTATTTTTGTTTGAATTACAGTAAACTTTTTACAACTTTTGATATTTATAGTATACTAGCTGTTCGTACCCGGTGGTGCACGGGTTAAGGATTAAGTTAAAAATAAGCTTGTAGGGGAAAACAAAGGTTCCATTGTTTCGTAAAGCTTATAATAAAAACAATGTTTCAGTTTAATCAATGCTGGGATGGATGGGATATACAGGAGGAAAATGTGGCCTATGTGACCCGCTGGGTCGTAAAGAATAAGTTTGCAAAATTTAGGTCAGATCGGTCAAACGATGTAGATTTGTACAGAAAATATATCAGGGGGAGGGGTCGTGATGAAGGGGGAGGGGAAAATGTCACCTATGTTACCCGCCGGGTCCTAAAGAATAAGTATACAAAATTTGGGTCAGATAGGTCAAACATGTAGATTTGTACAGAAAATATATCAGGGGAGGGATCGTGATGAAGGGGGAGGGGGAAATGTTGCCTATGTTGCCCGCCGAGTCCTAAAGAATAAGTATGCAAAATATGGGTCAGATCAGACAAACGGTGTGGATTTGTATAGAGAACAGACAGACATTGAGTTTTATAGGTATAGATATTAAAAATATATATTTTACTTTCCATTTATTTTAATATAAAATTATATTGGTAAAAAAGTTGTGTAACTTTTTTTTGTATCCAGTAATTTACTTTGTATGTTTAGTTACATTTATTTATTTATTTAATAATCATGGAAGACCAACAGCACAACAAAGAAGCATAGAAAACATTGATATAATATAGATGGCCAATTACAGGTCTCCACATCCACATACATAATACACTAAAATCAAAATTTGCCACAATTCGAAATTTTTAAAACCCACAAGTCCCAAAAAGTTAATTTCATGATAGATTAACGCCGATAATTCTAAAACCCTGGTAATTTGGAACTCGAAATATTTTTTATTCCCTTGCGCTATAAATCGATACATTATTTTATTTCACACAATTTGATTTTTTTTTAATTTGTTGTAATTGAAAAAATATTTTGATTTTCTTCGCGAGTAAGAAAAACAAATTTCTTAAGTTCAGGGTTACTAATATAAATGTGGCGATCTTTATATTAGCATAATAAATATTGCATTTTTGAAATGATTTCTTGGAAAATGCAAAATACACTCTCACAAAATTGATGACTTTTTTCATGTTTTTTACTATTTTTGACGAATTTCGCAATTGCATTGTATTTTTTGTATGCCTTGATTTTAGAATTAACGGGGTTCTGCATAATTAGAAATTATATTTTTGGGTCCCTTGAATTTTGAATTAAAGAGGTTTTACTCATTTCAAAAAGGTCATTTTTTCCCACTGATTGCGAATTATCAATTATACATTTTATAAAATGAAGCCTTCATTTTAAATAGATTGTCAATTGAGGGGTATAGACATGAAACCGCCACTACGCAATTTACTAGAGATATTTTGTCTGAAAATGATTATTTGGCAATAGCGGCAAATTTACAATAACTGGTAACTTCTGTTTGTATAACACTACGTAAGCACTTGTTTTTTAGTTCGACATTTTACTTTTATGAGACGCATTTTTCGTTATGAGTTACAAATATTTTGTATTCAATAACTTTTTAGAAGCCTTTTATCGAAAGCATATAATCTCCATTCTGGCAAATCAATTACAAATTTTCATAGTGGCAGTTTTATTTCTGTACTCCTCAATTATAATACTCTACTCCTCAAGTGATATGTTATGTTTGTAAACTAAAATAAGTGTATGTACGTTATGTTGTGTATTCTAGGAAGCTGAATTAAAAGATTATGAAAAATTTGCCAACAGCAATAAACAATGTCAATCATTTTGGAAATTTTGGGAACCAGATTGCCAGCCAGTCATTAACGTAATTTCATATTACTGGTATTGTTTACATCCACTGAAAATATTTGGAAATATATATAGTAAACTAATGGCTAATATGATTTCCCCGCTGTTTTCCTCATTAAATGATTTCACAATTATCGTTAGTGGTAAGTTATCATTATGGTTACTTGAATTTATTTATTGGAGTACCCTCTTGAATATTTAGATAAACGTTATTCAGTTTGCATTGAAGAATGTTAAACTCACGTTACAATAGCTTTGAATAATTGATCGGGGTGGTAACAAAATGTGCTGGAAAGCTTGCATAAAAATATCATTGTCGCACAAACTGTTAGTCACATAAAATACAGTGAAATGGGTATACAGTAGAAACTCGTTAATCCGAAATTGAAGGTACCAAAAAAAAAACATTTTGAATTGTGCGGAACCCTTTTAATTCGAAATTTAAGGCACAAAGTAAATCGCATTGCGATTGCGAAATTTGCAAAAAAACATTAAAGTCATGAAAAAAGCCATTAATTTTGTGAAAAATATCTGTATTCTTACATATTTCAAGAAATCAATTTGTATTATTATGGGCGGACAACGTATAAATAGTTATCTGCCGGCTGAACTTAATGTTCGATTATAATAATGCCTCTCAAAATGACAATGCAAAAGTATCCAATTACGTTTTCTCCCTGAAAAACATATATGAGTAAACCAAAAATAAGCCACAAGATAACAACTAACCTGTGAAATATTATTTATCTACTAGGCAGTTGGGCCGTCGTTATTTCTTGCAGATGTCTTGAGAGTCTTTAATTCTCCACGTCACAAAATAACACGCGGAGATAATTAAAATTATGAAATTCCGGAAAAAATGATCACAAAATTTACTGATCAATTATTGTATCCACCATTCAATGCGAAAAAATGCACACATTTTTGTTAGAAGGAAAAAACGAGAGCAATTGTTTCAATGTTTTCAAAAGTAAGTTTTTGTGTTCTCGCGCTCCAAGCAGAGACCAACGACAACTAGCGACGAGTTTTAGCACAGAAGCAGTGGCCCTTTAGACCTATATTGGAAAATCAAATATGCCTTCAGGAAAGATATTACAAATGTTAAATATATTAATATAGATATTAGATCAATCATCATTTTGAGAGGCATATTTATTTATTATGTCGCCTAACCACACTTCGAAAACGCAATATTTATTATGCGAATATAAATATTGTGATATTTCTATTACTTAAGTACCCAATATTGATATTATATTTGTTGTTCTCACTTGTGAAAAAATCTAAATATGTACTTCTTTTCAATTTCGTCAAATTTCAAAAAAATGTCGAATTACGTGACCTAAAATGTATTTAATTTATGGCGCAAGGGACTAAATATTATTTTGTATTAGGAATTACCGGGATTTTTGATTATCGGGGTTAATTCATTCTGATATTAAGATTTTGGGACTTGTGGATTAAAAAAATGTGAATTTTGGAGAATTAAGAATTAAGGGAGTTCGAGATAACGGAGTTTTGCTGTATACGATTTTGGCTGTCCGTATTTTTCAATTATGTGTTCATCTTACCCTTCTCTCCATTGTCCCTAATTCTTGAGTTTTATATATATATAGTATATATAATATATATATATATATATATTATTTTATTTATCTTGTATCTTCTCATGATAACTTTATTATTACTTTTAACTATTTTAATTATTTTCAGATAAAGTTCCTTGGGGTCTCGGAAATATTGTCTACGTAGGTCTGAATATATTTATACTGGTACTTGTCATTTATCTTGCAGTTGCAATTTTTTTCAATATTATTTTAAATAGACCTTTCACAGTTAACTTTTTATTTTTAAATTTGAAGTTGAAAGAAAAAATGAGCAATCACAGTCATGCACGCCATTCTTCGACACAATCGGCGGAAGATTCTATAAGTGGTGAAAATTTGAAAAATTTCTTGAGTTTTGTCAAAGATAGTAACACATTTAAAAAAGTGAACACAAATGTTGTTAAAAGTGTAAGATCTAAAAAAGAACCCAAGTATAAGCAACCTAAAATTAAAGAGAACAAAACTGAAAGACAAACTTCAAGTACCAGCGAACACAATGAGTTTCAAAGGCCAAATATTAACAAGAAAGCGATATTAGAATCCAGGGATGTTGAGGAATCACAAGCCTTTGGTAAAACTCACCGAAGAGTATCAAGTATGCCCGATCAATTATATAAACTTGGAGGAGGAGACTATATTAATGTAAAACAATAATAATGACTAATTTTACTATTGTGATGTGGATATTTTGTAAGAATAAATTTTGTTTTAAAAATTCCATATTTCATTTATACTATTAATTTCACATTTTTAGGGTCAATTAAAACCCACTGCGTTTTAATTGAGCCTACAGTGTCTATATATTGGTTGCACTTAAAACACATTGTGTAATGCATTATTTTTTTTTTAATTGCCAGCTTCAAAAATTTATTTTATCTTAAATAAAATTATGTGTACCTACAGATTATTTAAAAATACATTAAGTATTATTTAATATGTAGAAATATATATGTATTATTTAACATTTAGGTCACTTTAAGGCGAAATTCATTGATATTTATATTTTCTAACATCAATTTTATTTTTTCTCCAGGCAAGTAGGTATATTTTTTATATTTAATTTTGGGTTATAATATACTTTTTTTAAAAATATATCAAACTCGGACCCATATACGGTGACATATCATCTATATTATGGCTTTAAAAATGCAGTATGCGGTGCGTGGTTTTGCTAATACCAGTTTCAAAAAATAACCAAAGCATGTGAAAAGCAGCAGGCAATGGGCGACAGATCACAAACACTAATAGCCGCATGTGGCCACTATTAGCCAGAACAACTGATAACCAATTGCAGATACCAATAGCCACGTAGCGGATACTAAGGCCGCGCAGCGGCCATTTATGACCGCGCGGCTGCCATATTGCCGCCGGTAATAACTGATTGCTTAACTGCTATTATTGAAACATAAATGCAGTGGAACCCTATCAAACTGTTTTGGGGGATTACTGAAGAATCACTGGACATTTGCTTACTCCTTTTCTAAGGGACATTAGGAAGACCAGAGCTAAACAATTCATTCACCGGTATGCATCGTCTCTCAGAATTTACTTTCATTCCTCGTCTGCTGCTTCGGTTGACATTCAGCCTCTTCGGCTATAGTTCACTGGTTCTGCTGGACTTCACTGCTTATTCCCTGACAATTATCACGCAGTTTCCCGACCGTCGTCTTCGTCGTTTCACTATGGACTCTCCACTCCCGATTTCCAACTCCACTTCCGCACTCTGGATCTCGATTCTCACTCAACTCAACTCCGACCCGTACTCCAGATCTCACTTCTACTGCTCCACTTTCGCGGAGCGCGGTCTTTCGCATGTCCGCAGCAGCGCCCTCTAGGTTCACCATTGGTTTATTCCTTTCGTTATTGGTTACGTTGGGATGCCACCCCACTCTCTCATTGGGTCCTGCGCCAATCTTCTTTTTATTCTGAACGCCGATCTTCTTTTAACTCGGGGTTCCATCTTTCTATTGCGATGTGCAGAGCTCGATTTCGTGCAGAATTTTCCGTTTTCAGCTACCCCCGTACATCAGCCGACCTATGCTCACTGGCTAAATACTTTTTGGGGGTTTGGAGATGGTTAGGAGCTTTTTTTTATTTTTCGGGTCACCACCGTCATGCAACGGAAAGCTCCAAAGGCGTAGAATATTTGATGATTTATTATCTCGATAAAGCAAGTACAAAATATATATGAGTATGATTATAAAGATAATGATAGGTACTCTAAGGGCCATAGCCTGGCCTTGGCGCGCGTGTGCATGTAGCATTATTCACGCCCGCTGGTGTCACCCCGGCGCTCGTGTCAGGGCGTGACTATATAAAAAACATCATAAGTTGTAAAAAAAATCTGATCCGTCAATCTTTGACTCTTCGACAATATTAAATGTTATTTGAAACAAAACAAAAACAATTCACAAGTTTCACCACCCTCACATTACATTACATAACTTAGAACTAATGAAGGTTTTCCTCCTGTTCTTCATATTAACAATACAAGGCAATACTTATCGAAAATTTGGGCCTATATTATTACTGTATTATTTTACAAGAAATATTTATAGCGTCACAACATTTGATTTGAATTTAATGATTATTATTATTATACAATATTATATTTCAAATAGTGTGGTATCGCATTTTATTTCATTTATTGACATCAGCAAGATAAATGTCCAAAAAAACGATTAATCTCTCTCATCGGCAAATAACTGAAGTAGGTACCATAGCCGGCAAACATCTTGAACAATGGCTTCAGCTGCGCAGAAGACAAATAATTTTGGGTGTCAGGGGTGAGGTAGTATGGAATGTACATGCGCAAACTTTGACTTTTAAAATTGTTCACGAAGTTTGTCGGCTACTCTAACAAAATTTTATTTAAATTGAACCACAAACCCATACACAGAATCATTTTCGTTTTATGTTATTATTATATTATATCATATGAGGAAAAAAATCTTATGAAAATTAGGGTTGAAGGGCATTACACAAAAAATTATTCCAGTAAATATGTACAGTTGCCGGCAAACTTCTTGAAATTTTTTGGCGTAGTGGGAGAATGCGCAGAAGACAAATTTTGGGTCTTGTTGGTGGAATGGTACATGAATTTCAAGATGTTTGCCGGCTACTGTACATAGAAACCTCACATTTATAAAATTGGAGGCAACAAACACAAAAAACAAACTGTATCCCACAGGGACCCTCCTTCTGATTAATTAGGATTAAAAATTATTTCTTTTACTAAATTATAGTTTTCTACATACCTACTTTCTCTTATCTCATTATTCCTATTCCTTTATACATTTGTAAACTTTTTTGTATCTTAAAACGACGGCTATAACAAATATATGAATAATTCAATATGACGTTAATAAAGTTAATTGTTTTTTTTTTTCATTTCTTTTGACTTTGCTTTTTCATGTGTATTAATTAAATAATGCCTAAAATTTGCGTGTATTGTCGTAATAGGTTAATGTCACATTTTACAGATATCTATGAAAATATATGAAATAGATTTAGAAAAAACTAACCCATAAAAAACAAGTTTTTATTATACTCCCTTTCTCATTTCCTAGTTAAAACAGGCTTAGCTCTTACCCTACGCATTGAGCTCGAGTCGGGCGAGCTACAAAATTGAGTAATAAAAAATTTCGAAAAATCCAAAATTATACTATAATTATTAATTTTTTTAACGAAAATTTGTTAGATCATTTTTATCGTCACCGCGAGTCTGCCTGCAAAGTTTCAGCTCGATTCGATCACGGGAAAAGGGTTAAAAATTGATCCAAAGTTTTTTCGTCAGGCAAGCAAGCAGACGCTACGAGTTAAAAGAAAGGGAGTAAAAAACTAACCCATAAAAACCAAGTTTTTATTATACTCCCTTTCTTTGTAAATTAAGTTTACCATCATGTAATTAAATAATTGATTGACTGAAAATGAAACATGTCTAGAAAAATATCTATGTCAAAAATCTCTAAAAATATCTCTTTATCTCCATTTGAATTTTCTTTTCGTTTTTTTCCTCTTACATTCCTTTTGACGAATGAAAATCTTAATAATTAAAGACGAATTAAAACATATAACATAACACTAAACTTACAGGAATTTAATCAATCAACAATATATATATAAAAAGAAACCTGTGTTTCCCTATCCGCCAAGTTTTCTTCACAACCAGATACTATCAACCCCTGGTGGTTATGGTGGTGGATAGCCCTTGGTATCCCATTGAAAATGTGCGAGTTTGGTGGGGGTGGCTGAGCCTGGGTGGGAGTGGGGGACGAAAATGTGCATTCTAGCATATTGTTTTGTTATGGGAAGGCCGCAAATACTTCTGATTGTTCCAGAATGGGCCCGCCGACTGTGTCGGTAAGCCTAGAAGGTTCCGGAAAAATCCTCTCTAGAAAGTTCTGGAAGGAGAACGTTCTAGAAAATACCCAAAAGTTCTATAAGGTTCCGATCTAAGTGGCGAAGCGTGCCGGTGAGTCAAGAATGTTTCAGAATGTCCAGTAAAGCTCTAGAAAGTTCTGGAAGGGGAGTGTTCTAAAAGATTCCCGAAAATTCTATAAGGCTCCAAACTAAGAGTTGAGTCGCGAAGGTTCTAGAACGTTTGATAAAGGTTTATAAAATTCTGGTAGCGGAGTGTGTCTGTGATTCTATAAGGTTCCAGACTGTTCAATAAAGTTCAAGAATGTTCTGGATGGAGAACGTTCTAGAAGATTCATGAAAGTTCTATAACGTTCCAAATAGTATGGCGGAGTGTGTCTGTGAGTCTAGAAGGTTCCAGAATGTTCGATAAAGCTCTAGAAAGTTCTGGAAGAAGAACATTCTAGAAGATTATTAAAAGTTCTATAAGGTTCCTAAGTGAGTAGCGGAGTGTGTTGGTGTGTCCAGAAGGTTCCAGAACGTTCATGAAGGTTTTTGAATGCTTTACAAGTTTCTGGAAGTAGAAAGTTTAAGAACATTCTATAAGGTTCCAAACTAAATGGCGGAGTGTGCCGGTGAGTCTAGATTATTCTAGAATGTTCGACAATGCTTTATAAAATTCTGGATGGATTCCCGAAAGTTCTATATGGTCACATATTGAGTGGAAAGGTGTGTCAGTGAGTCTAGAACAGAAAGTTCATGATGTTTCTCGAATGCTTTAGAAGGTTCTATAAGGTTCCAAACTGACTGGTGGAGTGTATCGGTGAGTCTAGAAGATTTCAGAACATTCGATAAAGCTGTAGAAAGTTCTGGAAGGAGAACATTCTAGAATATTACCAAAAAATCTATAAGGTTCTAAATTGAGTGCGGAGCATTCGATAAAGCTCTAGAAAGTTCTGGAAGGAGAACGTTCTAGAAGATTAACGAAAGTTCTATAAGGTTCCAGACAAAGTGACGAAGTGTATCTGTGACTCTATGAGGTTCCAGAACATTTGATAAAGTTCTAGAATGTTCTGGAAGGAGAACGTTGTAGTACATCTTTATTCTTCTAAAGAATGTTCTCTTACGTTCCAAACAGTGAGGTGGAGAGTGACTGTGAGTCTAGAAGATTCCAGAACGTTCATAATGGTTCTCGAAACTTTAGAAAATTCTAGAAAGACATAGTTCAAGAAGGTTCTAAAAGGTTCCAAACAGAGTGGCGGAGTATGTCGGTGAACCTAGAAGGTTCTAAAACGTTCGGTAAAGCTCTAAAAATTTCTGGAAGGAGAACGTTCTAGAAGATTCCTAAAGGTTCTATAAGGTTCCAAACTGAGTG
>JADDOH010018616.1:0-18265 GCA_016648135.1 Agrypnia vestita
CTTACTTTGATCGAACTTGAAACAACCGGGCCTAAGATGAATTATCACACCTCATCTAAAGAAATTGGAGGGAATAAAGGTGAGGTTCGAAGAAAACGTGGTATGAACAAGTATGTTATATCGAACAGCATACTAAGAAACAAGTTTCACACCTTCGAGATACGGTGTTGGCATGGTATGCTGCTTATGCCATGGACTGCAAGACAGATGTCTCTATTCTTCAAAAACTCAGTATTAAAGAAGTACTTTTCACGTGTAGGAAATTTTTTTTTTTCATACTTTGGGCATGTTGCTAGAAGACAGGGAAACAACCTGGAGAAATTGGAGATCACCAGGAATGTATAAGGACGGAGAGCAAGATGTTGACCTCAAATAAACTATACAATCCCAGGATTGTGAAATGCAGAGGAAAGTATGAGCTCAAGAGCTCGTCGACTTAGAAGATTTGCATTAAGAAAAAACGGAATTATTATCTATAAATACTAGTTGTACATATTCACGATATTAATGCTACTTGATTTTTCTTCACATATGTATTAAAATAGTAATAATACATAAATAATTTATCTATAAATCATAATTTTCGGTTCCAGGCAGTATTCACTTTTGTCTACATCCACCTTCTGGCTGAGATTGGAGAAGGAGTCGCCTGTCAGATGAAACAAGATTTATTCTCATCAATTATCAGACAAGATATTGCATTTTTCGATGAAGAGAGAACTGGTGAACTACTTAACAGGTTATTACATAATATTTTGCAACACCTAATTAATTCAATTTAAAAATTGTAATTTTTAAATTGAATTGGATTAATCAATCGGAAAGATATGCAGAAAAAAATCTATCTATCGAAAAATATTTGATTACAATCAGGACACGAACTGGTGAACTACTTAACAGGTTATTACATTATATTTCACAACATCTAATTATTAATTAACAATATGTGAGATTTAAACCAAATTAGATGAATCAATTGGAAAGATTTGCGGAAAAAATCTATCTATCAAAAAATATTTGCTTACCATCAGAACACGTAGTGTGAACCACTTAACAGGTAAATTCATAATATTTCACAACACCTAAGTATCTTTAGGAAGGTTTTTGGCATATACGCGCCACGCTTGCCATGCGGGTTGGTGCGTTTATTTTCAGCCGCCCCTAACATGGAGATCAGACGCTGTTTGTAGCCGCCCCTAACATGGGGAACAGACGCTACTACCTGTTGGTCCGCGAGAGGTATTTTATTTCCCTCCTGTCCTTCATATCTGGCGAGAAAGCCCCTATCCGCCACCTGGGGACGCGTCTTCTAGCGGTTACAGGCTCCATCAATTATATTAAACCATGTGTTATGTTTAAAACAAATTAGATAAGTCAATTAGATAGATACACTGCAAAAAATCTACTTATCAAAAATATCTGGTTACCAGAAATCTTTCTTTGCTGGAGAACTGTGATACCAATTTATTACCAAATATTTTTCGATAGATTTTTTATGTGCATCTTTTTAACTGATTCATTTAATAATTTGTTTAAAATATCACAAAATTAGGTCTTAAAATTCCACGTAAAATTCCAAGTAAAATGAGTTTTCTCAAAAAAATATTTAATATACTTAAAACAGACTGCTGATCTGCACACTGCACTACTGATATATGTAATAATAATGTCACAATGAAAAAAGACAAGCCCATTGAATAAATTTGTTTAAATTGACAAAAAAAATGAAAATACAACAATACTGTTGACATTTTTAAAATTTATTTATGGCTAATTTTTAAATAAATTATGTGTTAGGTACTGAAAATACTGCCACTGTACAATTTTAATAGGAAGAAAAAACAATTACATAGGTATATGAAATTGATAAGGCTGACCACCTTTAACTTTTTGATATTAGAGTACTGGGTTGTATAGTGTTATATGTACCATCCTTATTTTAATGATTTTTTCTTTTCAAATGAAAATTGAATAGTTAGAAGGGATACATGCAATAATATTTTTACCGCTCGCATTACTTCTGACTTTTGCAACCTTTTAAATCCTAGATTTTTTAAGTTATTCTTCTTTATGTGCGTTAGAGTGAAATTTTAGGATTCATCATAATGTGCATTACGCAACGGAATATTTTCGCACCATGAAGTCACACTCACCAATGAAAGACTAAGATGGCTTTCTGAGTTTTTCGGTTTTCCGAATGATATTTACCCATCCCGTGCCCCAGCAGTGCATTCCGGATGCGCTCATTCGTATATATGTTACAGGCAAAATGTAAATTTTGATTTATTATTATTATTATGTTGATTGAATTATGTATATGCTTACCATTTCATTTTCTTTTTTGTACAAGCAAAATGCAATTTGGTATGTGGATAATTATGCAATGTGTATTTTAGATATTGATGGTAACTTGATGGAGAACTGTCATTGATGGAAATTTTAGCTTTTGTTATATGTTTATCTTAAGTTATAACATAGCTGGATAGAATGTGCATGTCAAAGAAGTATGTATAACTTTTAACCTGCGTATACAAGTACACACACCCAATTTTCTTTTAGAAGAATTTAGCTGTTATATTGAATTAAAATAGATTATCTGTGCAAGAAAACGGTTACTTTATTTTGCCTATGATAATTGATTTTTAATAAATTGTATTTTATTTTTGTTTGTTTGTTGAGTGTTAAGGTATTTATTGTTCATTTTGTGGGTGGGCATTACTCATATGAATTAGATAAGAGATTTTATCACTGACCATAATTATATTGCCTTTTACAACTCTAGCTTTCTAGCGACAATGTACATATAAGTTATTTCAAATGTTTGCAGGTTGACTGTTGATGTGCAGGACTTCAAAAGCAGTTTTAAGCAAACAATATCAAATGGGTTAAGAGCTATTACTCAGGTAATATTATGTATTTCAAGGTGTTTACTAACATATTTATTAGAGATGAAACGGATTGTGATTTGGCCGGATACCGGATATCCGGCAAGCCTCTACGCCGGATAGCTGGATATCCGACTGCTATATGCTGCGCTCACTTGTTATTGTTATAATTTTAATTTGTATTGTATAACAAGATAATAAAAAAAATGTCGACAGTGACTTTGCATATGTGCATGATGTGCTTTTTGTCAGAAAAAAAAAGATTAACATGACTTCATGATTTTATTAACTTGAAAACCAGATATCATCAGAAAGAGACCGACAGAAAATCTTCTTGGAATCTATAAAAATGTCTTGCGATGAATCTTCTAACAGTGGAAGTTTATCGCCATCTCCTACACCTGCTAAGAGTAACAGAAGTGACGAGACTATCACTGATTAACTGATCAACGGTCATTCGTGAAGCTCACGATACATTTCAGGATTGTTTTGACGAAGTCGCAAATGAAAATAATATTCAGTGTCAGGATGAAGACAAGAACGCAATTGCAAGCGAGATTGATTATTATTTAAAGAGAATTTGCCATTGGTTAATTTTGAATACTAACCAATTTGTTGATTAAATAAATAATAAACAATTTTTCTATGATTGTGTGGTTTTTATTTGCCTGCAAGTATCTTCCTTTATCAATTTACTGGCGATAATTTTGTGAAATTTTCGCAATTGAGGTACTATCCGGTATCCGCTGTATATTGAGGTACTATCCGGTATCTGGCCGGATAGTAAAAATAGGCTGGATACCGGATAGTTAACGGATATCCGTTTCATCTCTAATATTTATCAATAAAATAAGGTTATGCATTCAATAGATGTACCATTTTATTCAATAGACATTAATTCTCCTATTATTTTTACATCTTATGACCGGTGAAAATATGGGGCCATATTGTTTTATAAAGAGTTTTACGGTAATTTTAGCATTTTTGTCTTCATTTTTTAATTGCAGGTTTTAGGGTCTGCCGGTAGCCTCCTGGTGATATCGCCTCAGCTTACCGGTCTTACATTATTGTGCATTCCTTCTGTGGTCATCGGTGGATCTTTCATTGGCTCTCTTTTAAGAAAACTCTCGAGAGAATCACAAGCGCAGGTAATCATTTTTGCTTTTTCCCTAGTCGTGATTCAGTGGAACGCAATTGTCAATTCCAAGTAAGTACATATGTAGAAAAAATAAAAGAAAAAAATAAACATATTACTATTATTAGATTTTGACACCATGTTCTGACATGACATCATGTTCTGTATGAAATTGATTAGAATGGAAGATTTTTGTCAAATATTGATTTTTGTCTTACAAAGGAACTCATACAATGGCATTTAGTTCTAGTATCCAAGATTTGTGTTTTATTTCAAATTATTTATTGATGAATGCGGTGGACATTTATTAATATTGATGGCTGAATTCATAGTAAACTTCATGTTTATTACTGTCAGTATTTAAATGTTCTATGTGATAAATAAATAAAACTAAAAGCAGAAAAAACTCACTTTATTTGATTAAAATATTTAAGCAGGTGGTTGAGCACTTTTTTTTTCGTTCTTAAATTTAGATTGAAAAATCCACCCTAGTCGCAGAAGAAGCCCTTAGCAATGTTCGTACAGTGCGGGCATTTGCAGCTGAAGATCAGGAATGTAAGGTGTTTGCAGAAGAAAGTGAGAAAGCGGCCAAACTAGCTCAAGAGCTCGGAAGGGGCATCGGACTCTTCCAAGCGGGGACCAATCTATTCCTTAACAGGTGAACCTAATGTCACATTTTAATAATAGAGTATTATTGTGTATAAATATCCTTATTATAAATTTTGTGTGCCTTTGTGGATCTGCAAAAAGTGTATGACATGACGTAAGTTATGGAAAGTTTGATCTGAATGCGGGATGAATGATAGTTTCATACAGGCAATTTCAATGGAAATTTTTATGAGGGAAGTAGTGCTTCCATGAGAATTAATGGAGCATTCACATCATGGTTTGATCAGGGGCGTGCAGTGGGAACATTGCTTTTATCGCATCGAGCATGACTTTTACGTAACCAATTACCTATTTGGAAAAAAAATCAGAATACAACATATATTTCGTAATATTTCTATCATAAATGTTATCACAGCATTCATATTTTGAATATATCATAAAAATCTGTAGCATAAATATTTGATTTCTATTTTTTTTCAAAAGTTGTCAAACTGCGGTTGACCATATATTTTTTAGCAACTTGTTTTTGTATGTTAAGTTATGTTAAGTCTATTATGTTAAGGCCCCAATTAACTAATATACATTAGAATTGAAATATTTTTTAAAAATAGAATTAATTTAAAAAAAAACACTCAATAAAGACAGTAAAAGAATTTTGAAAATAAAGTCCTATGACAGAAACACAAAAACAAGTTGCTACAAATTTTTTTGTATTGTTTATTTTGTAGTTTATTCTGAAGACGAAACAGTGGTTCTGAAACAGATAGGTGTTATCAAAATATAGTGGTTTAAACAAAGTGAATTTTTATGTTTCATTTAAATAAAAATGAAAAATCACAGAGTAATAGCTAATTACAATAGTATAAGTATACATATTTTATATTTAAAACAAATTAGATGAGTCAATGAGAATAAAATATAGAAAAAAAATTATTTATTGAAAAAATATTTGGTAACAGCAGGATATGTACACGGGATTTTCCACGGGGAATTGTGATACCTATTTTTCTATACTAAAAGATTATTATTTACGATAATGAAAATTTTTATACATATTTAAATATTATGCATGGCTTCGCTTTTACCGTATTTCTACCACCTTTCTGGACGACGTTTCAGATCCCTTTACAGGAAGATTCTTAACGGCTGTGAAAACATAAGAAAATTTTTACATCACAATTTATTTATTCATAGTCTCAATAAATCAAAATAAATTTTCTCACTGTGTTCTTTAAAAACATTCTTATTTCAAAATCCTTTTTCTTGAACAATCGAAAAATATGCAACAAAGAAAATGGGATCTCATTGTTTGAAAGTAATAAATATATGGTTGATTGTACTTAATGTGGAAGAAATCTAGACCGGAAAAAGTGACACTTATTATAGAAATGTGTTTTGTTAAAAAATTAGCTGAATTGTATATGGCCCGACTCCGATATTTTCAAGGGCAAGTATCCCAATATAATTGAGTGCACTGATTTCAAAAATGTATTCAAATTGATTTGGTTGCAAATATTAAAAATATTATTACATTCTAAATTTTAGAAATTTTTATCAATATTTTAACATTTGAAACACACTATTCATGGATTACTTTAAGCGAATCATAGATAAGAAACACATAGGTACTTTTTGGAATAGAAACTTTTGGATTTTTTCACAAGCCTTGATTTTCAGTGATTTGAATGCTAGGTTAATTAGATTGGGTTGGTTAGGTTTGGTTAAATTTTTGAATCAGGACTCAACTATACCAGTATATTTACAAGTTATCCATAAATTAAGCATCTCAAATGTTAAAATATCTGATGAAAATTTCAGACTTTAAAGTTTAATCAATTTTTTGATACTTTGATACCTCCTAATCAATTTGATTTCATTTTTAACACCAGGGCATTCAACTTTATCTATAATACTATATCGATACTTACCCTTAAAAATATCAGAGTCAGGGATTTTAATAATTTAAGTTCTGTTTTGTATTACTTTTGAGTAACTGTGGATGATGTGTACATAAATACAGACACATATAAAATATAACATAATTTCTAGTATGGTATTGGGCACCCTCTACCTCGGCGGCCACCTCATGTCTACGGGCCAACTTAGTGCGGGAGACGTGATGGCATTCCTGATCAACTCCCAGACCATCCAGAGATCCACTGCTCAACTGTCGCTTCTCTTCGGCTCTGTTATCAAGGGACTTAGTGCTGGAGGAAGGGTGTTTGAGGTAAAATACAGATTGTTCCCAGTTGGCAATAGATAATAGTGTTTGGGAGTTTTTAATTTTTTTAATGTACCAAAATGCTGGATGATTTTGTGCGCTTCTGATATTGCGAATACAGGACTTTAATAAATCTTGTCTTCATGTAGTATTTATACATTACTAGGATGGTGAGCCGGGATTCAGATGTTATATTTTTATTTATCTGACCTGGACATAACGTGTTGACACATGTGTTGACATAATTTTAGTGTTTCTTTTTTTAAATTTATAAGCATTTGTGTATTTACATACACCAATATTCTGTTTAATTTTTGGATCACGGGGCAAAAATTTTTTTTAGTAATTTTATGGTCCAATCCACAAAGTTTCAATTATGTAAAGATGACTAAACCTTTTTTTAAGACAGGGGATAGGGTCACAGCTGAAGAATGTCCCTCCTCAAATATGTTTAAAATACATTTATACTGCAGTTGGAGTATTAATTCTTGCATAATTAAATCCCCTAGAAACAAAATGTATTTTTTACAATAGACGTTGTATTTTTAATTTTTTTTACATTTTTTCCAAACCATGTGTTAAGTAAAAACATTTTTAATAGTACAGTACTTTCTCCCTCATCCGCTGCTCGACTATCTGACAACTACTATTTTCCGCCATTTTTTGCGAGCGATCACATTCTGTAATCCGTCGTTATTGTAAATCTTCAGTTCGATAATCTGCCGTCCTCCCTCTCTTTCATGTATATGACGTACACATCTATACTTTACCGCATGGTCATAAGCAACCACTCTTTAGTCCAACTCCGACAACCAGTGTCAAAGGTTGTGCATCGTAAGCTGCGTTTTCGTTAAATAAACAACTTTACATAATAGCATCGTTGTCGCCATTCAATCCACTATACGAAAGCATGAAATGTTAACTTTAGTGCAAAAGATAGAAATCTTAAGTAAAGTGGATAAGGGGTGCCTTTTACAGATATAGCAAATCAGTTTCATATAGGGCGGTCAACGGCTTACGACATTTGGAAGAACAGAAATAAAATTGAAAACTACGTCACTAAAGCATATTCCGAAATAGGGTTTCGCCAAACAATGAGGACTGGTGAATACCCGCAATTAGAATAAACACTTTTTCGTAGCTTTTGCAAGAGTGTCGATGTCAGATAGTGTGGATATTTGTATTAAATGGGCTAAGTAAATAGAATGTCACGTGACATGGTTACAAATTTACATAAAATGCGTGATCAAGTTATTAAAAAGATATATTCTGGTAAAAAACAAGCGAAATTAGCCCACTTTTTTCGAAAGCTGAGTAATTTAAGTTACATGTTTGTTGATTTTTAAATACAAATACTTTATTAGCCCATAATTTCGTTATTTGATTCAATTTGTTGTACCTATACATTATAATCCGCCATTTTCAGTAAGTCGCCGATGGTTGAGATTTTGGGATGGTGGATTAATAATAATAATAATATTTGGATAATTTATATAGCGCCGTTTTCGCGAATACTCACCTCAAGGGTGATCTGTGGTCCAATCTAATTAGTGAGCTGGAAAAAAAACTAATAAAAGCATTAGTATATAAACTATATAAATTTATAATAATATTACAATACTTTTAATAAAAGATAATTTATTTTTATATGCATATACCCTGTATATGTCTCATAGCTAGTAGCAAAAATTTTACTGCTAGATTTCTGCTTTGATAATTAGTCGAAAATGTTCAAGCAACTGTGACCTAATATCAATAGTTATGGAGATTTGCAATATCAAAATTTGTATTTTTTAAAAAATATTTTTTACTTTTTTTTTTGCAAAAGTTGAACTATTATTATAGTAATTTATATTGATTATGAAAAATTAATTATAAAATATATTTTTTACTATGTTTTTAATAATTTTATTTGAGTTTATTGAAGCGAATGAATTTTTCATAATTGATATAATTTCTGCAACGATAGTTCAACTTTTTGCAAAATACGAGTTAGAAATATTGAAAAAAAATGCAAACATTGATATTGCATATCTCCATAACTATTGACATTAGGTCATGGTTGCTTGAACATTTTCGACTCATTATCAAGACAAGAATCTGTAACGTAAATGTTGTATACAAAATATATTGAATTGATTAACAAATGAAATCGAATTGAATGGGGGACATTGATTCTTGAAAATTAACTTTTATTTTGTTATTACATGCATAGAAATTGGTTATATCAACGATCTTTATGTATACTGTAAAATCAAAACTGCATATTTTTAATTTTTCTTTTAAATCATTCAATGCACTCTTTATTTTTGAACAATATTAAAAAGTTGGAACCTTTTATGCGGTGCAGGGATCCCAACCCAATATGATAAGGAGTAGAAGAAGAAGATAAAAAAATCATTTTAAATAAAGCTATATACTATTAAAAAATTATTTTATGTAAGAAGTTAAAATGATATTCGTTAAATGAAATAAAAATAGGTTAAATGACACTTTTTTATTTTCCAGTATATAAATATGCAGCCCAGAATGCGCATCACAGGTGGACGCATTATACCATATCATGAGTTAATTGGCAACGTGGAGTTCTCAGATGTCACTTTTTCATATCCCACAAGATTAGAATCGGTAAGAAATTTTTTTGATGCTTTCGTACAATAGTTGCTTCAAGAAAAATAAAATTAATGGCATTTTTCAATTCAATTTTTATTTTATTTATGTATTTAGTACAGGTATAATTTCTTCTAACATATTATTTTATAACATTACAGATTGTTCTTAAACATTTCAACCTTAGAATACCATCTGGGAAGATCGTAGCTATTGTGGGCTTATCTGGAAATGGAAAATCTACAATTGCCGCTTTATTAGAAAGGTAAACATTTTTTGTTTAAAGGTAAACTCTTTTAATTTAATTAACTTTAATAACCCACGATAAAACATCACTTAGAGGCGAACACTAATAATGTAAATATTAATTTTTGTATGTAGTGAAGCCTCCATATATAGACAATGGAAATGGTGAGGCTTTTTCATGCCCAGGAACATTAAATTTCTGTATCATTTTCATTGTTTGACTCGAGTTATGAATCCAAGTCGTCTGAAAAATCACCTTATTCACAGTCATTATCATTCATTTCAAAACCTGCAGCAGTGTCTATTATTTATTCCTCAGTTACGCCTCGACATACTTATTACCTATAACTGTAATAGATTGCACTAGTAACAGTGAAATACAAATTCATCAGTTCGTCATTTGGAAAATATCACTTGATAACATCTTTTAACACTACAATGATATATGATGAATTAGCGTCAGCAATTCCAGTCCTGATTATGGACCCTACAATGGTATTCAAAACGTCGACCAGAGAGATTGGATACGCACAACAAAATAGCCCAGAAAACTCTATATGGAAGTTTCTATGTGTCTGAAAATCCAAGAAAACTAATACATATACAGACTGAAAATTCAAGAAAACTAATATACAGACCTCCCTCAACAAGCACTTCCCATGATGAAATATTTGCATAATGAGCAAAACAAATTGTTACAAAATGACTCGCTTAGTTAGCAAAGTTTCACATAATGAGTGATTTGTGGGCTTGCGTCTGCTTCTCAGCTGTCAGTCTGTATTCAGTGCTCGTTCGCAATAAAATATGTTCTCATTAAAAAGTTTGTATGTACAAATATGTATTATTTTAGGTTCTACGATGTTTCTGGAGGTAAAGTGACATTAGATGGTTATGATATCCGGGATTTGGATCCACACTGGCTGAGGGGACGAGCCATTGGCTACATTAACCAGGAGCCCATGCTTTTTGCCACCACGATAAAGGAGAACATTAGATACGGAAAGCCTAATGCAACCGACGCTGAGGTAATTATGTACATTCAAATTGAATATAATTTCCTCAAATGTTTACTTGAGTAAATGAGATTCTCAATAAATATGTATGGCATATACAGAAATGTTTCAATCATTGTGGTTAATTCTGCCAGGAAAAAACTGCAATAAGCTAAATCACAATAAAATCGGGAATCTACATTAATGAAAATTTGCAATTGTTACCAATACCGTTGCCAATACATTGATTGTTTATTATTTTTCTTACACTTTCAAATAATAAGCTTCCTAATAAAAGTTACAATAGATGAAATGTTTTATTTTTTGGTAAAATATTTTATTAGACTTGTTTCACATTTCTCTTCATCTTCACTTGATAGGAAAAAATTGATTTTTCCTTTTTTCCCCCATACTTTTATTGCACGCTTACATGGGATCATCATGATTTTAAAATTCGTATTTCACATTATGTATACCAGGGGCGTGCAGTGGGAACATCGCAGCATGACTTTTACGTAACCAATTATCTGGATAAAAAATCGTAATATAACATATATTTTGTAATCGTTATTTTATCTCTATCGCCAACGCACCATGTCTCACAACCATACAGCAAAATACTCCTCACATAAGTTCTTATTAATTGCTTCAAAACTCTTTGATTTTTTGTTAAACGCAAGTTTTGCTTGGTAGATGCAACTGTTAACTTCTTTTTTGTATGGCTATCCCATGTGATTTTACTTCCAAACTCTTTTGCATTCTTAATTGCAGCTCCTGACATTAGTACGTTCATTTCGTGTTCGTCTCTGCCTACGGTTGTCTACTTTGTTTTGTCCTCGTTTATTCTCATGTTGAACTTAGTATTTAGGATATTCTGCATAATTTCCAATTCCTTTTTTTGTTCATCCTCGCTTTCTGCGATTAGAGCAATGTCATCAGCAAACCTTATCATATTGATTTTTTAGCCGAGAATTCTAACGCCTCTTCTATGGCCCATTTCTTCTCTTAATTTGTCTATCGCACTTTGGATATATCCTTTAAAAAGTACTGAAGGGAGAAAGCAGCCTTGTCTCACACCTTGTCTTATACATATTTGCTTCTTTTTCGGCATTTCCACATCTGATTATAGCGACTTCGTTTTTGTACAAAGCTTGTATGATTCGTCTATCTCTATATTTTATACCTATCCTTCCCAGTACCTCGAAGAGCTTTTTCCATTCCACTTTGAGGATGGATAATGAACAATTTGGAAAATGTTGAAATTCTAAAAAATTTTAATTCTGAAATGATATTTATGAATAATATTACACCCTAAAGCACTTTTTCCATCCTAGACTTGTTTCTGTTGATGAAAAAAATCCTCCGCACCATGCAACTCCCTTCCCTATACGAATTTTATATTTTAAGTTAGTTATTAACATACATGATGATGAGAGTAACTGCTCGTCTCGAAACTACGGTAATAATAAATAACTCAAATTTGTGTTAGTAGTGCAATGTTTAAACAAATAATATATTTTATATTAAAATGTTGCACCACAAGGTGACTGTAAGAATGATATAAAAATAATTTAATTACATAAAGGTGGAAAAGGCAGCAGAACTAGCAAATGCGCATACCTTCATCAAGGAGTTTCCACGAGGATATGATACTCTAGTCGGTGAGAGAGGACAGGCCCTGAGCGGAGGACAAAAGCAGAGAATAGCCATCGCTCGTGCGCTCATCAAGGATCCTCAGATTTTGTTGTTGGATGAAGCCACAAGGTTTGATCATGCTTTTCAACAATCCAACCTTATTTATTTCTAAGGATAATATGATGCTAGAGGCTTGTCAAATATGAAGTACAATCACAATACCAGACTTTAGAGAAGCAAAGTTAATTCCAATGAAAAATTATTATAATTTTACAGGTACATATTTTGGTATTTGCTCACTGACTGATCGGACTATTGAAATTCTGAAATTAAAATATCCCATAATTTTTGTTTTCTTATCCGGGCCTAGCCCCCTCCTCTCCCCCCAGAATCCATGGGGCTGACTGTTTCAACGGTGTGAAATTCTGAACAATGTGTTCTGGGATAGTCTTGTTATCCAATCTGAGTACATTTCATTTTTGGAAGGTTTTTTGGCGTATCGAATACCACGTGTGCCAGACGGGTTGTTATCTTTTAATTTAGCCGCCCTTAACATGGAGAAAGGGTGCTGTTTGTAGCCGCCCACTCTTATCAGACTGATGAGACACTACATACCTGTTGGTCTGCGAGAAGAGAACTAATAATTTTGTTCAAGCCAGATTCTTGACATCGATCATCAAAATCATTTTCATTCATTGTCTCGACATTTAAGTGTGTCTGTAACAGCTTACTTATGTAATATAATACACCACCTACCCACATATTTATCCATCTTGTGGCATGTAAATGTCGACTTATTATGTTAATCTTGATGTATTATGATGAGATGTAAAAAATTAAATTACTGCCAACAATGCCTAGCGGCAAAATACATTTCCTCTGACAAAAAAGTATTGTTCGAGGTCTAAGTACGTTACTTTTTCTGTTAAGGATATATTATAGAATCAGTTGATCGTCAGAAAAATCTGTGGCATCATATACATAATATTGTATACTTCTACACTAGAATGTTGAAACATTGAATAAAAACGATTTTAATAAAACATGTCAAAAATCACGCGTACCGGCTTAAACAAGATTTTCAGTAAACCAACTATAATCCAATCCAAGTTGATACAACCAGTCCTAAGTCACTTTTTCTAAATTTGTAAAGCCTGACAGTCTTCGAAAAATACAATTTTCAATTATGTAGGTATGTACTTATTATACCGAAATTAACATGGCATCCAATTTATTTATCAATAATGAGTTTTTTTTCAGTGCTCTAGATACAGAATCCGAACAAGTTGTGCAACAAGCGTTGGATGTGGCGAGTCGGGGTAGGACCGTGCTGGTTATAGCCCATCGCCTGTCTACAATCAGAAATGCCGATGTTATTGTTGTCCTGCAAGGAGGAAAAATTGTCGAGGTAAGTGTCAAAATATTTTGAAGCTTTCTTGAATTTTTTTTATTTAAATCTGTATCAATATTATCTTAACCTATGAAACAGCATATGTATACAGTTTGTCTGTAGGGACAATGTGCTTACTCACACAATCACATTATTATGTAATATTCACATTTCATTATACATAAATTATTTTAACATTTAATAAAATAAAATTGTCTCGTTTAGTTTTTAAGTCCATCCGGTAGTTAAATAGCCACTTTATTTAACATGATATTAATATGAATTGTGTCATTTTAATTAATTAATTTACCTGAATACTGTTATCATTAAAAAATGTCAAAATTCTGTTGGTGACAGGAAATTATTGTATACATTTGACAGAGATGAATTCTCACTGATTTCTACCTTTTTTATATGTATTAGAATTTTCAAAAACTTTTCTGCCACTGTTGCATCAAGTATATTCATTTCATATGCGATTAAATTTTGTAAAATAAATTACAAAATAATGATTTAATAATGTTTTCTTGATAATATAATACATTAAAAACTTTTTCTTTTAGATGGGCACCCATGATGTATTAAGAAAACTTAAAGGGCATTATTGGAATCTTATCAAGCAACAAGAAGCAAGTTCTTAATTAGCGGACTCATAAAGACATAAATTATTTCATTTGTTATATAGTATAAGTAAATGAACGTCAATTTTAGAAAGTATATTTATTTACCGTAAAAAAGTTATAATTTATTATTAATTATGTAATTATTGTTGAATTTTGAAATGCATACCTAATAATTTATTATACCTGTTTACTGTGATAGGTTTAGGAAGTATATACAGTAAAACCACGTTAATTTGTATCCTGATAATTCGAAATTTGCCATAATTCAAAATTTTTAAAACCCACAAGTTTCAAAATGTGAATTTCGTAGTAGATTGACCCAGAGACTTTAATCCTGGTTGTTCGTAATTCAAAATATTTTTTAGCCCCTTGCACCATAAATTAAAACATTTTAGTCGAAAATTTTTTAGAAATTTTACATAGGTAATTGAAAAAATATTTAAATTTTTTCCTAAGTGAAAACAGCAAATATGCAAATCCTTTAATAATGCAAATGTTGTGATCTTCGTTTAATAAATATTGCGTTTTCGAAATGATTTCTTTAAATTTAAGCATAAATTGAGCAAAATTAATAATTTTTTTCATGAGTTTTACGATTTTTGGCAAATTTCACAATCGCATTGTGATTTTTTGTACCTAAAATTTTGTATTAATGGGGTTCCGCATAATTCAAAATGTTTTTTGGGTCCCTCGACTTTCGAATTAACGAAGTTTTACTGTATTAGATTTAAGAAAACTACTCACTTGCATTCAAAAAGGCCTGATTTGTAACTGGTTTCCTGGATTTGATTTATAAAAATATTGTATCCATTTCGATACAGGTTACATTTAAAATGTCAGTGTTGGAAGTGTAATTAATGTATTATTATTTGAGGCTTTCAGCAATGACTATAGTTTTGCACCGATCAAAAAATAAAAATAAGTACATACATAGAATTTATCACTCTGGCAACTCAGGAAACATGAAACAAGAAACATGAAAAGGAAATATAAAATAATATAATATACATTCCTGATGAAGGCATGTAATTAGGATCAATGTACATTGTCGCACTGTCTGTGTTTTTGTTTTGGGAGTTTATTAATGGGAAAGTAGTGAGTAGACATAAACGATGTTCTTGTTGATTAAATAAATTGTATTTTCGGTGTCGAGTAATGTACATACCAATTTAGTCAAATATTGCAAACTGTGGTAGTGATGCCTAAAGTAATCGTAATCGTAAAGTAATAATAGTATAATCGTGATTACTGTGAATCAGCCATATTAGGAGCAGTAGTGTAGTTTGTTACATTTAATATGTTTAAAGAATAGTGAAGACACAGGAACATTAGTACATTTAAATCATTGAAACATTTAAAATAAAACATATAAAGACTTAGATTTGTCTAGTATACAATTGACCAAATGTTATTTAAGTTTGGAATCTGAATTCTACTTTATTATAGAAATGTTTATTTCAAGAATATTTCTGTAGTGCTAAATTATTTCATTTTGTATCTGAACAAAATTGCGTATTTAGTTACAATTTTTCAGTGTATAAATATTTAGCTATGCAATTTATTTTAAATAAATGCCAAAGGATATAATATGTATTTACTTATATTAAATATATAATATTCACTTGTTTTTATTTAATTATAAATTATAAAAGTGATAATATGCTAATTTTATTGAATAATATTATTGATATACATACAATAAATCACCGATAATTGGAAATTCGTCATAATTTGAAATTTGTAGACCACACAGGTCCCAAAATGTTAATTTCATAGTTGATTAACCCCGATAATTCGTAATTCAAAACAATTTTTAGACTCTTGAGTCATAAATCAATGTATTTTAAGTAACATAATTTGAATTTTTTTAACAGCTTATAAAACTAGTGTCAATTTAAACGTGACAAAGTGGAAAAAATAGTAAGATTTTTTTCATAAGTGAGAACATCAAATATGCTAGAACATTAGCATAATATTTATTGGGTTTTCAAAATGATTTTTTGAAATATGCAAAATACATAGCTTTTTATAAAATTAACAGTTTGTTTCTCAGATTTTGTTGAATTTTGCAATTGCCTTATAATATTTTATTTTCCTTGAATTTCAAATTAACTGGTTTCCGTATAATTCGAAATGTTTTTTTTGGGTCCCTTCATTTTTATTTTACATTATTTTAAGGCATCAATATGCATAGTGTGCTTAATTTCCAAAGGATGGAAACAAAAGCTGAAAATGTATGTATTTTTTAGCACTCGGCTATAGGATATTAGAATCCGGATAGAATTTATAAACGATTCATATATCTAAATGTTTTGGAGTTTATGTGTTACCCACTTGTTTTAGGTACCTAATTTCTTGCACTTTGTGAAATATATTATGTACCCTTATAAATCTCGGATTACAGACATAAATTGCCGCTTTATTTTTATAACAATTTTATATTAATGTTGCCCACACCTTAGTCAAATGCACCTCATTGTTTAATTTGTTACATTCATATTCTTCTCATTTGTGAAGAATAGAATTAAACTGCCAACCTTTGTAAGCGGTTTAAATATGTTTGTATATGCAACAATATTTGATAACTCAAAATGTTTTACTGTATTGAAAATGTAATAAATTTATTGTTTACGGACTCAAGCAATCAAACTTAAGTTCATATTAAATAAAACAATTATAAAACGTTTTGATATTGTGTTTATTCAGTATTTGTTTGTACAATAAATTAATAGTGTACATAAATATAGGTGTTAAAAACATTAATACATATCGCATTTGTTTAGATTGTAGTATTTCACATAATTGAATTACCAGATATATATTAGAGTCAAAAGCTATAAGGACCAATGTAATCACAAAAACTGACATCTACTATATTTCTTTATGGGATAAAATGGATCAAATAAAAATATTTTATTGCAAAAATGTATAAACACTTTATGCAAAAAATGTTCACATGTTTTTACGGCCGTTCAGAATCTTCTGTGTATAGTTTTCTGGGATATTCTGCCGTGTATATGTGACCTCTCTGGCCGACGTTTCGGATCCTATTGCAGAGCAATACTTAACCTACACATCAACACACACTCATCAAATCAGCCCTGATGATGGACTCTGTAATGGGATCCGAAACGTCAGCCAGAGAGGTCTCATATACACGGCAGAATATCCCAGAAAACTATACACGGAAGATACTTTATGTATATTGTTTTTACACAAGTTTTGCTGTAAAATATTTTAGTTTAATATCTATTAGGTCTGTATAGTTTTATAAGTTTGATTTTTTATGTGTTTTATTATGATCAATATTTTCTTTAGTATTCAAGACCAAACTTTCACAAAAAAATGCTAACAACATTAGCTTATTGTTCATATAAAAGCAATAATATTTTTAAAAGTATGTATGTTTTTGTTCTATATTTTCTCTGCCTTTTTATATAATTTTTTACAGTTTTTTGCGTAACCAAAGTATTGCAAACTGAAAAAATTGTCTATACCCAAATTGATATAATAAAATAGGATTGTTTTACACATATGTAGTATAGTTAGACCCTGGCTTTTACATTTTCCTGCATTTTTGCAGTTTTCCGAATTAAAACAGCAATTTAAATTATTGTTCAATTCCATTTTCTATTTTCATTATGTTCATCATTTTATATTCATGATTTGAACAACTTAAAAATGTTCAAAAGTATACAACATTTGTAAAACATGTATGGTTAATATTAAATATGTACCTTCTGTCAGCCAAAGAATTTTTTTAAACTCGCAATCTAATTATATTTGCACCAAACCTTCAAACAGATAATATTGAATTTGTGCCATATATGAAATTAACAAACATCATTTAAAAAAATGCTAAGTTTTATGAAGAAAGCCAATGATAAAAGATATCCACATTCTACAGAAAATAAGTGGG
>JADDOH010018618.1:0-32060 GCA_016648135.1 Agrypnia vestita
CTTCAATTGGAATGTCTAAGACATCCACCGTACTCTCCGGACCTTGCCCCAATAGATTACAATTTTTTTCGAAATTTGGATAACTTCTTGCAAAGGAAAAAATTCAACTCCGATGGGGCAGTCCAAACCGCCTTCAAAGATTTTATCGATTCCCGTCCGAATGGTTTTTTAAGTAAAGGGATCGATGAACTACCTATGAGATGGCAAAAGTGCATAGATAGCAATGGTACATACTTTGATTAAATAAATATATTATAATAAAAAAAATCGGCTTTATGTTCCTCCCATACTAAACGTCAATTTCATATGTAAGGACCTAATATGTTCAATTTTAATTTAAATAAATTAATTAAATTGATTAAAAAATCATAATAAATAGAAATTGTCTTAAAAATTTGCATTTCCTCGAGATAAATCTCAATCGAGGACCCGGGTCGTGTCTAGTAGAAAGAAGGACTCGATCAGTCGTTTCAAATCGTGAACAAATGTTGATTTTCCCACAAAAAAATACATCACGTTCAAACACCGTCAGAGGGTTTCGGGAAAACTGTGAAAAATTGATATGCAATCTATCAAGAAAGTTTGCTCGGGAGTCGAGATGCTCCACAAAAAATATTTATTGATTGAATTGAATTCCTTGATTTGTTTGGACGGATGAACGTGCGGAAGGAACTATTGGGAGAAGATTTATGACGCGGGGAGCATGTAGAACTTCGGGGATAAGGGCCGTTTCAATGAAAGGGAATACTTTACAAATCGCTGGTGTATATTTAATGCGGTAAAATTTGAATGAAAGGAAGGCAATTTAAAATTTTCACATAAAGGTTCAGATGAAATGTAATTATATCAACTAGGTAATTTTTTAATTAAATTTAATTAAAATGTGAAATTCGCTTTAAAAATAATTTAAACATCAATAATTTCGTAAAAAAAAACCCAATTTGATTTGATTGAAAATTAATTTATGAAATTTATTTAAAAAATTAACTTTATTTTTGTAATAAATGTTATGTTTAAATCGCGATACTGTAAGAAAATTCCAAATTTTCTTGTTTATATCTATTATAAAGAGATACGTCAGTCTCTCTTCTTTAGGATATGTGAGATTTTGAAATCACAACTTCATTTTTAATGGGGGGTAAGGTTAATTCGGTGAAAAAAGGGCATGTTTTCAAGAATATTTTGACAATACAGGTAATGCTAGTTTGTTTACTTTTTTCATATAATAATACATTATTTAAACATTATTCATTGCAAAATGTTTATATTTAAGCGAGTAGCAGTGAATCTCCGGAGGCGCCTCGAAAAAAGTTGTTTTGCAGTGTAAACTGAAACAAAAAAATTACAATGCAAACAAAGATGTTTTTCGAGGTAACGCCGTGAAGATTTTTTTTTCAATTTTACAATTTTTGCTAGTACTTGGAAGCCAAAACATCGATTTTCACTAAAAAATTCGGCCAATTTGTTACTGTAAAATTAATAATTATTTTTAAAAAAAGGAAAAATCTGGTTAATTATGCGAAAAAGTGCTGTGCAAAATTTTAAAACGATGATTCAGTAGATTTTGAATTACGGCGTACACGAACTTCAAAACTAACAAGTTTCAGAAAAACGCTTTAAAGTTTTGCACTTTATAGAACTCGAAAATTATTTTATACCTACACATAGCCATCGATGCCAGGTCCATACAGCAAAGAGCTTTCATCAAGAAGATCTAGAGGATCTTTTTTTTCCTTGTCTACGCAAAACTCTTCCAATACAAAAGCGCATCCGATAATCCTCAGGTAAGCGAGTCCCTAAGGTAAGAAGGTAAGAAAATCAGTCTGAGCATCGCTCAAATGTTCATAACTTCGTCAATATTGCTCCGATCGACTTGAGTTAAGATTGTTGCAATGTTAAAAATTCATTAAATAAATTAAAAATAAATTCCAAAAAAAAATGAAAAACCTTACCCCCCCCTTAACTTGTGAATAAGAACAGTGAGAAACGCGAGGGTTTTGTATTGACAATCGCATTTTCATAATATCGTATGTTATCTATCCCCAATAATTATAATTTCAAAGGTTTATCTGTAACCGTAACTAGAATCCAATAGCTGAACTCATTATGTTCTAAAAACAAGTATGAAGCTGATCTCTTTCTTCTTCTTTTTCTCTCCAGCTTCACCCCAAATGGGGTTGGTGTCAGCTCTCCTCATCTTTATACTGTACGGTATTCTTTCCTGGATAGTCACCAAATCCGTGCCTCTGAATTTGACTATCCTTTTGCGCCACCCATGATTTTTTGGTCTTCTTCTGGATGTGATTCGGAGAAGATGCATGGAGATTGCCCGGTTAATTCCGATTTCAAAATAAGTATGATTTCAAATAGGACACATACAAGTTTACATTTAAAATTGATTTCCCATTTGAATTTTTTTTTATTACTTTTTTTTGACTAATATATACATTAATAATAATCAATTAAATTGAATTTAAATTCAAAAATTAAAAGTCTGGCTCCCGGAGCTTAACTCTAGGATAAATAAACATCAACAATACAATAATCGCTCTTTCGTTCCACGATCTACGCCACTTTCCGAAATATGTAAGTATATTTATTAAAATATACGTGGATTGTTAAAAAATGCAATACATATAGTAAAATTTTTGCATTTTTATTAAAAGTTAATGGAATTTATATTACCGTACGTTTTCGTTGATTGGCATCAATGTCAGCTTATGTAATTTACTTCACGCAAAATATAAAAAAACTTATCTAAAATTAGAATGAAATTTTTGCTCTGATCCAAAATTTTCTTAATCAAATTACAAATTCTCTTTGGCAGTATATAAGTTGGCGTCAAACGGTCTAAGTTTCCGAACCAAGCTGATCTGTAAAACATTTTCGAAACTCCTTTTCCTTTGCTAAAATTTCAAATATTGTCTAAAGTCGCGACATTTCAAAAGAAGATTATTTGAATAATTGTGTAAATTATTCCGCAATTTATTCCATTCTTATTCAAATCCTTTATCATTCACCCCCAATCCCTAATAATAATTTCGAATGTCCGTCCGTAACTTCCTATCTGATAGCTGATCTCATTCCATTTTTAAGATAAATACAATTTCAACATTGTTTATAAATAAAATGAGTACATTGACGTTATGCTTTTTTAATGAAATACTCTTAATTAATTTTTTTTAATAATTTCAGTTTAATGAAAATAAAAACGAAAAGGTCTATCACTTCATTGGTATTAATCGTTATTCAAAATATATACTTTTTATATGTAATAATGTCCAACGCTACCAGATGACACAAATAATGATGAGGTGTATGAAATAAGGTGCAAAAAAAGTATAATTCTCTACTTTAAAATATCCATCACTTCCACTACCAGATAATATTGAGGTTTAATATAATAACAAGGTGTAAGGAGCAAAAAAAACATAATACACTATTTAACAATGATCATCATCAACTTTTTCAAAAGGCTATGCTATTCTAGATATATACAAAAAAGTACATCATTTTTTATGGATTATAGCTGGTTACATAAATAACATAAGATATTATAAGATTGTGAAAACAGAAGGCACGTATTTCTCATTGTTCTTCGGCGTAAGTTAACGTAGAAGTGTGATATCAAAATCACTAATTCGGTTCTCAAAGAAGGTAGGCCGACATCTCTTTTTGTAGTAGACTAGCAGTGCCCGTAGCTTATAGATAAATAGCGTGGCGCACTTTTTCAATACGACAATTTCTCTAAGCAGCGTACGTTAAAAACGCATCGCTCGACCATTATTTCGTCGACTTGTTTTTGTTGTAAAATAGGTCACCACGAAAAGCCCTCTTATTTTAACGGGATAATTATATTGCCTTTGTCCACCCTGAATGTCCATTCTAAATAGTGGTGAAAGGATTTTTGAAATTTAATAAGTTGTTTTGGAGATTACCTCCTACATCCAAACTTACAAACTAACAAACTATACCTCTTTATATATTGGTATAGATAGATAAGATACATAAAAAAGTAACCCATAAAAAACAAGTTTTTATTACACTCCCTTTCTTTGTAAAATATAACAACAATTAAAGACGAATTAATGCATATAAAATAACACTAAACTTACAGTAATTTAATATATTTCTAATCTAAAATATCAGATGTTTTGAGCTTTGATAAGAAACTTTATGCTTTGAAGATTAAATTCTAAAAACATTTGTCAGTCAATTTAGATTTTCTAAATTCGTATTGAAGTACCTATTATGTACACCGACGGAGAAATTCGAATTTAGAAAATATTCCGCGACATTATCGGGCTGCCGTTGCCAATAATCAAACTTTTGTAATGATTCCAATTTGAAAAAACCATTAAAATTTCTAAAAATCATAAATTATACTATAATTATTAATTTTTTTAACGAAAATTTGATAGATCTTCTTGATTGTCACCACAAGTCTGCTTGCAAAGTTTCAGCTCGATTGGATCACGGGAAAAGGGTCAAACATCGATCCAAGGTTTTTTCGACGGCAAGCTGGCAAGCAAGAAAGCAGACACCACGAGTTAATATAAAGGGAGTAAAAATGACAATTTTTCTTGCCGTAATGCATTTATAACATATTATTTTTGAATTATTTTTTATGGCTTATAGCTAGTAGTATTATAATAATTCTTCTTTTAATTCTTTCACGGAGGTATTTTTAATTTTTTTATTTCCTCCAAGTTGTGACGGAAGTGTCCGGCATTGTGAGAATTCTTTTCCAAATTGGAACAGCGTCAGTGAATAAAAGTGCGCTCTAACTCAAATGGATATACTGTACGTGACATGAGCGGTAATTGCTGATAAAGGAAATATGTACGTGTCGATCCTGCTGCCCTGCCAAGACCAAACTTATACAGAATGACCTGATTTTCTAACTCATTTCAATAATTTAATTTCTTAATGTATGCTATAGATGTCTCACAGAGACGAAACTGTATATATATTTTTTTTAAGGGAGAGTAGGTATAGAAGTCTTTTGGGTGTACGTAGGACTTACGACCTATCATACGGTTGGCTTAAGTGATCACTTTACACATATGTAACGTTCGCCATTTCAACCCATGATAGAATACCATGTCTGTTTATTTTTGGAAGTTGTATATATTACAATTATACGACTATATAAAACAGATGTCTCATTTAACGTCATCTGTGGCTATTCAAGGGGAAGGAAAAAGCTTTGTGGCTGGCCGCGGTGAGGATCCTTGCAACTCACATGTGAAACGTGGCGTATAATTAAAATATATACAACTTCCAAAAATTAATAGACATGGTATTCTATCATGGGTGGAAATGGCGTACGTTACATATGTGTAAAGTGATCACTTAAGCCAACCGTACGATAGGTCGTAAGTCCTATGTACACCCATAAAGACTTCTATACCTACTCCCCCTTACAAAAAAAAATATATACACAGTTTCGTCTTTGTGAGATATCTATAATATACATTAATTGATTATTGATGTCCCTGTGACAACAATCCAGTTCTGTTCTGAAAAATTTGGACATACTCAAAATAATTTAATTTCTTATTAGATATTTTTAGAAAAGTACGGTGTGACATTTGGATTTAGTGAAACATATTTATTGTTACAACAATTAAATATTTTACATGATACCTGTCTAAGAAAGCTGCTCGTGTTTTGAGAGGAAGTTTGCTTACAGTGTAATACAATCAAAGTAAAGTCATTCAGTCTGTAACAGATGCGTTAGAAGTACAAATTAAATATTTTATTGCAGTGAATAAATTAGATGTACCTACTGTAAAAATGGTATGTGAAATAATAATGAAATATGCAGTAATAAATAAATTGAAGTAAATAATGAAAAAAAAAATTTTTAAATGTCTTTTTTATATTATATTCTTAATTCACTTTCGATCGAGGTAGTTGATTAAAATGACTAATATATTTCCTGTAAAAAATATTGCTTTTGCAATCCATTATTATTATATTTCTGGGTTTTAAAATTTAAGAACGGTCGTGGATTTCTATAATTATTTATGAGTTATTAATTAATTAATAAATTTCGCTTACATGGGACATTTTGTCTTTATCTTTGTAAACAGGTGCTGACTCTAAATATTACAGAAAAGTTCTCCTAGCACAACACTTGGAGAGATGAGAGGTTTTGTACCAAAGAGTACCATTTTTGTCCCTTTTATTCACTGCTTGCTGGGCTGTCCCATTCATGTATCTTATTTTTCGTTTTATCCCAGGATTTTCTTCACTTGAAGTTGGCGTAATCTTCGCAGATTTATTATCCCAATTATAATAATTTCGTTGCCTATCTGTCTATTCGTCCATCCGTTCGTCTGTCCCCGCAACTTCGTGTATCGTCCGTTACTTCTTTAAAGTAAAAAAAATATTTTTTCCTTTTCCTTTTTTCCAAATTTTTTAAAAATAAAATAAATAAATACTTATTCCTTTATTTTTTTTCATATAATAACATACATTAAACGCTTTATACATGTAGAAGATGGTGTGCTATAAAATTTAACAATTTAAATATTTTTTATTCCTGAAATAAATTATGACCTTTTGACAGATACTTCCGCATTAAAATATAATATTTCAACAGTTTTTCTCACTGTTTCCGTAAATTATTCTCGATCCTTCATACCCTCATCATCCCCTTCCACGCAAGGGATCAAACAGCCTGTCTCAAAACAGGTACACAAGTATACCTACTCGGATAAGGCTTTCATATTGTGTCACAGTATAAAAAATTAATTTAATGTCGTCGTCAAATATTAAAACAGACATTTTTTCACACAAACGTTTCTTGCGTCCGTTTCGTACGCCAAAGTAACGCTGAGTTCGAGCAAAAGTAATATTTAAACACTACTCATTAAACTTGTTGGTGTAACGGCTATGACGCTCGCCTGGTGATCTATCTGGTGGTCGATGGTTCAAGCCCCACTCGAGGACACCGACAAGTGAGTCCTATTATCAGAGTACAAGTATTTAGCTAAGTTTGAAAATAGTAAGAATATTGATACGCACGTTTCCGGCGTTCGCATCTCTATTTAAAAACACACAAAAAAATACTTATAGTTAATGATGACACTATTAATATTGAAAATACAATCATACATATCTCCATAAATTATCACTATACATGACTTATATATCTCCATAAATTATCTTCACAACAACATAAATAAAATTATCATCTTTTTACTCCCTTTATATTAACTCGTGGCGTCTGCTTGCTTGCTGGCTTGCCGGTTTTCCGTCAACAAAAACTTTGGATCGATTTTTGACCCTTTTCCCGTGATCCAATCGAGCTGAAACTTGGCAAGCAGACTCGTGGCGATGATCAAGAAGATCTATGAAATTTTCGTTAAAAAAAAATAATTATAGTATAATTTCAGATTTTTAGAAATTTTATTGGTTTTTTCAAATTGGAATCTTTAGAAAAGTTTGATTAGCAACGGCGCGGCGGCCGATAACGTCGCGGAATATTTTCTAAATTTGAATTACTCCGTCGGTATAATAGGTACATCACTACGAATTTCTAAAATTTACAAAACAATTGGTTCACAAATGACAGCAAAATTGTGTTTTTTGGGAAAAAATCAAATGATAATTTATTTCTTTTAGATTTCTGATTAGTTTTGAAGAATTCTACATTACTCAAATCTGATTCTGACTAAATCATTTGACGCTGAAAATTCATAAGGTACGATATTGATGATAATTGAATCTATCAAAATCTTGACATCTCAAAAGATCTGACATTTTAGAAATATATTTAATTCTGTAAGTTAAGTGTTATGTTGTATGTTTTAATTCGTCTTTAATTATTGTTATATTTTACAAAGAAAGGGAGTATAGTAAAAACATGGTTTTAATGGATTACTTTTTTAGCAATAATTATTAAAATACAAGTCAAAGAATTCGCTGTCTTATCAATAAAATGCTTCACCAACTAACTTTTTTTACATATTTTGCTGGAATAAAAATTATAAGGAGTTTACCATTTTTAAAGCATAAAGATATCGTCTAACGTTCTGGTAAAAAATAACTTTCCTGTTTCAAAATTATTTTTATCATTCATCATTCAAATTTCAATCAAATCAATTTCGATCAAATCAAATTTATTTTTAAAAATGTACTTCATACATTCATTCATACATGTGTAATTTCTAAGTAATTAAGAGTACAATAAGAAAAAATATAACATTTTAATAATTGATTTGAATGCTGATAAAACCGAAGAGATTTCCAAAATCAGAAGGCAGTTTACTTTTAATAATAAAGCAACATTTTGAAGAAATTTTGGCGGATTGTATGTGAGGAGTGAAAAGAATTCCCGCTAGACAGCGAGAATTCTTTCGTGTGCGGAGTGTGTGGTCGCGTATGAGAAGGTGTGAATGAATGTATTCAGAAAGAAAAGCAGGTCAATACTGGGTGTAAATTATACTCATTGTTTTCAATTTCGATTTATTAGAATATACAATTTATTTGTGTATATGTATTGATGCACCTACAGACAAATATCAATGTGATGTTTTGTGGGTCTGAGATGTAAAAAAATAAAAAAAAATAATAATAATAAAAAAAAAAGAACAATCTTTACGAGTTGAGTTACGAACTGAAATATTACTTGTGTGGGGGTTACAACGATCTTTGACAGAATATTTGATTGGATTGGTCAAAATGGTTACTGTGAAACGGCTAGAGTTCGATTTGGTTCCGACCACCTCAAAATCTTGTCTCATTGACAATGAACCAAATTTAATCAAAGAAATCGAAAAAAGAATATAAAAACTTTAGAATTTTTTGTAAATAAGAAAGAATGTTAATAGTAAATTGAATATTATAAATAATCGGGTCCTTTTTACAAATATTTATCATTAAAATTTGTTTTAGTGTTAATACTTAATTATGATTCATTTCCCATTTACTATTTTTTTATATTTTAATGTCTAAAATTGAATTTAATTTCAAATGACACCTCGTTGTTTCAAGGGCACGTTATGTTATACGAATTTATTTAAAAAAATTGAGTACGGTTCCTATGGTGTTGTATAACGTGCGAGGTGCATTGTAAAATTTATATTTCGTTATCAAACCCTGACAAGTATTTACCCTCCTAAATCCAATGAAACTATGTAAATTAGTTTTTTTACTGAAACTCAAAGAGAATCTAAACCCTTTGAAAGATTTTAATTGAGTTTGAAACGCTTTTGCCAACTATATAACTTTATATTATAACGTGAAGTGAAGATACCTGCAAATTTTGCGAGCTGCTCTGGCAACTCTAATTAGAACGGAAATCGTAGAGTCAATAAAAGTTTTAATATGAAGAACGCGTACACTTTTCGTGAATTTTGGGAAACCGGCTCATAGCTTACTCAATTTATCATCAGTGTGTGACAGTCCGTGCAGTACAGTAGTATATACAATCAAAATTCTTCTTCATCTATTGCTTGTTCATTTTCTAAATGTAAAATGTTAACGATCATATTAATATATTATTTTCTCTCATTTAAAAGTGTTAATTTCTCATTTATGATATTTTAATTAACAAGAAAAAATGTTTTCGACAAGCAGAATTATTTTAGTATATAAAATGCAGTTATTCTTTTAACTTACAACTTTAAAATGCTATATATTATATATTCCTGTGCTATTCAATGCCAATAGGAAGATCCGTTGGCAATACTTACTAGTGGTTATTTATTGGCTGCATTATGTGGAGTCTATAAAATCCATTGGCATTTCTCCCAGACATCTGAAATATAGAATAATTCCATTTCATCTAAGATTTTCAACATCAATTTATCCTATAAATTAAATAATTTACTTTGTTTTCCGCCACCACAGCGAAAGACGTCACAAAATACCCAAGCTTACGTAAACAAATATTTTTATTGTGACCTCACCGGGAATCGAACCCAGGACCCTCGGTGTGCATAACCAGTGTCTTGCTCACTGGGCTAGAGGGCCGCCTCCCAGTTGTATCAAAAAGGAAACGAATAAAAATAATGTGAAATAATTCTTAAAAGTTTATCTTTATATTATATAATTCTTTCCATCCAACGAGATAATAACATAATATCAATGTGGACATTGCTTTATACCCTTTATATTAATTTTTACCTATAAGGTTCTTTTTTACCTAATCGAATCCTGGCAGAGATTTTCATTTAAATTCTGAACAAAATAGTTCGAAGGAATGGCACCTGAATTAGTTTCTTGAGTTTTTAAGCCTAGAAATTCAGCGAGCCTTGACCATTTACCAAAGATTTTTCTTTAAAATTACTTTTATTTTATTACTGCCGATAATACTTATTGCCTTTCAAAGAATAATTGAGGTGTTCCAGATTCCTACCCTCTGCAATATCAGAACATTTATTAATCTGTCGTAGAATTTCTTCATTAGCATCTCGGGCATTTCAGGAACGTGAATGTTCACTTTATTAGAATTTCTGAAAACTAATACAGTCCACTGTGGAATTCGAGTTGGTTTGAAACTAGCCCAATGTTTCTGAAATGGTATTATTCGTAAATAAAATTTGTTCCTAAAAATAAAAAATTAATCCCTAAAAACCAAGTTTTTATTATACTCCCTTACTTTGTAAAATATAACAACAATTAAAGACGAATTAAAACATATAACATCACACTAAACTTACAGTAATTTAATATATTTCTAAAATGTCAGATATTTTGAGCTTTGATAAGACACTTCATGCTTTGAAGATTAAATTCTAAAAACATTTGTCAGTCAATTTAGATTTTTGACATTCGTAGTGAATACCTATTATGAATACCGACGGAGTAATTCAAATTTAGAAAATATTCCGCGACGTTATCCAGCCGCTGTGCTAGTAATCAAACTTTTCTAATGATTCCAATTTGAAAAAACCAATAAAATATCTAAAAATCCGAAATTATACTATAATTATTAATTTTTTTTAACGAAAATTTGATAGATCTTCTTGATCGTCGCCACGAGTCTACTTGCCAAGTTTCAACTCGATTAGATCACGGAAAAAGGGTTAAAAATTGATCCAAAGTTTTTTCACCCGGCAAGCCGGCAAGCAAGCAGACGCCACGAGTTAAAAGAAAGGAAGTAAAAACTTTTTTCAATTTTATTCTTATTAGTTTTATAGTTAAGATACTTGCCTAGCGATGCACTAAATTCTGCAAGTTAGTGCTAGAAATGTCCATATCAGATTTTGGTTAAAATAAATTAGGCATCAGAAAGTTCTTTCTCCTAAATGACCATTATTTAGGAGAAAAAATTTTATGAGGCTTTTTAATAAATATTTTCTATAACCAGATGATCATGGTGGGTATGTCAAAAATTATTTACACTCATTGTTAATGGGAAATAAACAATCCAATGTCCTTAGGAATTAATTTTGTTGATGTATGTAATTTAAGTATAAGCTCCATAGTTTGTCCTGTTTCATATCACAGGCGTTTGTCTTCGATCCCATCATCATCATCATCAATTTTGGCTCTACAACCCCTGGTGGGTCCTAAGACCTAAGGAGGCTAACCTCCTCAATAGTCTTCCTCCACTCATCTCGGTTTAGTGCCAGCTCTCTTCAGTTCAGAAGCTCCAAGACAGATATGTTTTTGAGTACGTTGTCACTCCATCTTAATTTTGGTCTTCCTAAGCTCCTTCGCCCTATCGGCCTTGAGTTCACCATGGACTTTGGTGCTTGATTCTCGGTCATTCTCTCCACATGACCCAGCCACCGAAGTCTTCCCAGTTTTATAAATTTTGTGACGTTTAGCTCCATAAACAGAGTATAGAGCTCATTGTTATAATATTTAAATAAATACGCAAAAAAGCACAAAATATTGTCATGTGTCGTGGCTGCGGTAGGAACGAATGAAAACATTTGAAATTCATTAGTGATTTATTTATTCATTATTCAATACCCAAAATCACTTAACCCGACTTAAACTTAACGAAATTTTTTAATCTTCACTATTTCGCAAAATATTACTCGTATATAAACACTTTGTTATCGCTGGGTAGCATGTATTTATTTATCACTTACTTGAATAGTGCGTTCTCGCACGTAGAATGTGTTTATCGCCATATTTAAAATATTTATTATGAATATTTATTATAAATAAATATGTATTTTTAATGCCAATTTACTTAGCTCGGATATTTAGCTCAATATTTGTGGCTTCGCAATTCATTTTTGGCTTATCTGGGCATTGTCTCGCGGCTCGCGGCCGACTTCGCACTGAACGAACTGTCATACACCACAACTCTGAATTCCCGCCGCGGCATGGTTCCGTATTAATATCCAAATGCTTATATTCTCGTACCTTCTGTATTATTTTTGTATTTAAGAGAAGGTTCTCGTCGCTTCTCGGTTACTCCAGGCGTTTCCCGTGTGTTTTAGATCACTCTAGATTATTATTGGCCGTCTAGGTCCTTCAATAGTTTTGTGATATATTGCAAGGAATCCGGACAGTGCACAATTCCTAGAAGTTTGTAGACGTTTCCTGAAGATAATTCTAGATCTTACAATATTGTTGTACCATGTGACATTACCAGCGGTTCGGACAATACGTAAATTCTTTTTAGCATCTCGTTACAATATGTATGTACTTTAATGACAAAAATAAAAACATAGCTATACTCTGGAACCAAATAATATATCTAAAATGAGTATATTTATTATTAATTCGACCAAAATGTAAGACTAATATACCAAAAATTTTAAATACACAGTACGCTGCTCTTCTCATACATTGCAATTTTTGATTTTATTTTTTCATATTTATAAAATCATACAAATAACCAGATATCATAATAAACATTAAATAATCAACATTATACAGCAACAACAATAAATAATAAACAACATTAATCAAACAATAAAAAATCTAATTTATCTGCCAAGCCCATATACGAGTACATACATACAGAAGAAAATCTCTAGTCTACGGATGTTTAAATAAAGTAATTTTATTTTTTACACGAGATTAATTTATGATTACTTTATAAATGCACTGCTTTGTCATTTAGCTCTACTAAAAACTTCATTAAACTGGTTCAAATACTTCCTCATAAAAACGCAAAAAGAAACAACGCATCATTATATGTTCCAAAAATTAGACAAAAAAATACTAATCAATCTCTTTAAATTCCAAAATTTTACTTTTGATTTTAACTTTCCTATTTTAAGCCAAACCACGTAAAGTGCATCGCTAAACAAACTAAATCAAAACTTTTAATTAATTTCAAATAGAGTTGAAAATTGCACGCTGCACTCATCTAGTGTAAGAATTAAATACAAAATAGAATTTACATTTAGAATACAGAGCATTTTAATAAATAAAGTTATTGACAACAATCCACAGAAGGTACTAGCAAAAGTACTCGCAACACTAAAACCTCCCCCGTTAATACCTCACACGTGATCGCGTGTTAAACGAAAAATAACGGCCGTTATATTACTCTTTTTTGTGTTTTTAATTATTGCAATGGATAAACTTAAAGGGCTCCTTTGTGGAGACACTTTTGTCTCGAGACTTACAGCTAAAGTCTTTCCTTATGACTACGACTCATTTTTGATGTACGTCTTTTTATTTATTTTTTCTGAAAATCTAACAAGTGCATAAAAGCAAAATATATTATACAGAATACCTCTTAGTCGGTAGCTAAAATTTCGGAAGAGTTTTTTCATAAAGTTTTGAATAGAAAATATTCTTCACACTTTGTGTGAAGTGTCAACTATTTTTTTTTTCAATATTTCTGACTAATATCATCTGAAATATTGGACAATCATGAAAGTAATTTAAATTGAATATTTAAAATTCATTCACTTTTTTACAATTCGAATATAAAAAAATATTAAAACATTATTATATTTGACTGGTATAAAATATTTCTAAACGGTTTTAATCATTTTATTTGACTTGTATTGAAGATTTTTAATAAAAGCTATAAGTTTTCCGTGTTTAAATACAAGATAAGCCAGAAATATTGAAAATAAAAATGTAAATAATGTTTTATATTCAAAATTGAATGAAGAAGACTTCCTCAAAGTATTTGCTTCTAACTAGAAGTCGCTAGTAACCCATGGTAACATCTAACATTTGGTGTTGTATAAAAATAAAATTCTCGTCCACTAAATTTTGTCTATGATTTACATTTTGTCTTAGATAAAGCCTTTCAAATGTCAATATATTTAATGAAATTACGTAAACTTTAAAATATAATAACTACAGTAATAATAATTTCTTTGAAAACGGAAAAATAATTTTGTGGTTACATTATTTATATGATTAATGAAAATAAACTTAGTTTTCAACTTTTCGCTTTTTAATATTTTGACTGTATATACTTCAATTTTTGAATTCAATTTTGTTAGTATACAATTGTATCCTGTTGAAGAGCCCATGCGCTCTGAAACATGTTGATATTTTCAATACAAAAGTGGTGAAAATTATTTACTTAAGTAATACCTGAGAGTCAATTCCGTTTTATTATAAAATCTGGACACTCAACCATACCATGAATACTTACTCCCAGAAAGATCGGTTAAACCATCCAGGATCTACAATTTAACTTAAGTAAGCAGCGCGGGTTGACGTTCACACAAAACCACTTCACTGTCTCCTAGTACAAGGAAGAGGAGGGGGAAACCATAGTTTATTTGTCTTTTGCATTGGTGATTCTAAACATCGCATTGGTAAACATATCAAACCCGACAAAAACATTTAAAAAGAACTCTCAACGTCTTTGGAATGCAGTCGAGATTAAAGTGTCTGCGTGGATAGGCTCATTATTTAGAATACTTCCAAACATTGGCATTGACATGCCCCGTATTGGCGTGTTTTGCGGGTGATTTTATTAAGCGGAGGATTGTATACTTCAAAAAAAGATTTAGAAGAGAAAGAAACATTAAAGCTTATAAACCAATACCGTGGAATTCTAAAGTGACTCTCCACAATGTATTTTTTAATTCGTGTTGTTATATCATATTGAAATATCGTATTTAATCAAAGACCTTTTGATTTAAATAAAATTTAGACAAATGACAATAATTGATGTGAAACATAAATATTTCTTGGCAAGAACAAGCATAAAATTGTACAGAGATTGACTTAAATCCCCCCTTTCATTTTTGTATATTAAAGACATTTATATTGCAGTCTTGAGTTTTATGTATTTATTCTTGTATAATTGTAAACTATATAAACCTAGTAAACAAACGTATTTTTTATAATAAATGTTTTCTAAAAAAAAATTAATCTGGTCTCTTTACGTAAAAATGTTTTTTTGTAATAAAGCACGACTTGTTTACTGAGACATTATACTTTCTCAATGTATTTTGTTTAATCATAATTATTTTAAAATTTACAAGCTCGTAATATTTCAAAATTTTCATAATTATTTTAAAATTTACAAGCTCGTAATATTTTTTCATATTTCAAACGTATTGAAACCAGCTGTGAATAAGACAGAGTTTTTTAAAAGTAAAATATGATAACTGTTTCAGCTTACTTAGCCTCTATCAAACAATCAAATACGTCATATTTAAAACAACGCTTTACGTAAACTCGCAGAACTTAATTATTATTTTTATTTTAAATTTCATTTTACAAACTAAACACTAAATACCATAAATAAAACAGTTTGCAATCCTTGAGAATAATATATGAATTGTTTTAGTAAAACTGACTAAGAAAGCAAAAAACTATATGCACATACCTAAAAACCGTTCTATTTTAAAAATTACGTACAATCAAAAATGAAAATCCAAATACCAAATGCGAACATATAATTGATGCATTAACCTTTGAGCGGGCACGCTGTCGTAAATTTTTCGATAAAATTTATTGTTTTCGTATAATACCTTTCTCCAATACCGAATTCGCGATGATTCTTCCATTCTTGGAACAATGTTTATCTTATAAATTAGTTGTATTAACTATCTTATGTATGGTCTAAAATAAATTTCACGATATCCGTTTTTTATTGCATTTTTTAGTTTATTAATTTTTCTTTTTTTTTTCATTTCATAGTACTTGTTACAAAACCTTATTATTTTTGGTTTTTCACTCTCTAATTTGCAAAAATATGCGTTAACCGTCAATATTTAATTTTTAATTCTATTAAAATTTGAATTAATAAAACTATTCCCAAATAATAAATATTTTGAATGTTCATCCGTAACTTCCTATCTAATAGCTGATTACATTCCGTTTTGAAAATAGGTAAAATTTGAAAATCTTTATTAAAAAAAATAGAACAGTCACTTTTATTCTTTTTTTGTTAAATATTCTCAATATATTTTTATTAAATATTTCAGAGAAATGATAATTAAAACTAATACGAGCATCCACTTCTATATCGCATGTCATTGGTATTAGTCATTAATCAAAATATGTATTTCTATATTTATTTATTTATTTATTTATTTATTTCACGCCCTTATGGGCTTTTACAATATACAGAATAATTTTTTTTTAAAATAAAGACAGTTAAAATAAAAATACAGTTAAAAGTTACAATAATAATAGTTAAAAGGTAATAATAATAATAATACAGAAAAACATAAGAAAAACATAAGAAAAACATAAAAACATAAGATAAAATAATAATAAAGTTAAAGGTACAAATAATAATAGTTAAAGGTAAAATAGAAAGATTTATTGTCCATTTCCATTTCGTTGGGATGTAAACAATTGTATCAGCTTTGTCCTATAAACAGTTATACTATCAGCAAAAATGTCAGCCGCCTCTGCATGCTCATTCCCTAATGAGTGTAAATCTGGGAATTACAGAGTTTGCTAATGCATTAGTTCTGACATTTCCACTATAATAGAACAATGCACTGTGTCTTGATGACCTCGATGGAGCATATAAGTCGATCAGACTAATAATCTGGGGGCAATCAATCAAAATATTTACGATCCTATAAAGAAATATTAGGTCTGTTACAGTACGTCTCACAGACAAGTTTAAAAGTTGTAAATAACTAAGGAGATATTCATAATTGATATCTTCCAAGCGTATATTTAATTTGTAATTAATAAATCTTAAAAATTTTTTTTGGACTCGTTCAATTGCCGTTGAATGATTAACATAGTGAGGCGACCAAATGATCGAGTTATATTCAATCTGAGGTCTGACAAGAGAAGTGTAGAGGACTTTATAAGTGCGCAGGTCTGTAAAGTTATGTGCAGTTCTTAAAACAAATCCCAACATTTTGAGACCTTTTTTAGTTATCAAGTCAATGTGGGGAATGAATGATAATTTAGCATCAAAAATTACTCCCAGATCACTTATCTCCTCAACTGATACAAGGTTTACAACATTAATTTTGTAGGTGAATTTAATAGGAATCTTTTTTTTTGTAAAAGTTATAGATTGGCACTTGGAGATATTTAGATGAAGTGGATTGTTGGTACACCATTTGAACAGGGAATCCAAATTTGATTGTAGTTTCATACAATCGGACATACTTTTCACTGATCTAAATATTTTTAAGTCATCGGCAAATATCATAAATTGTACATCATCAAAAATGTAAGTAATGTCATTTATAAAAAGGATGAACAGGATTGGTCCGAGGTGTGAGCCCTGCGGGACTCCACTCAAAGCAATGAATTCTTCTGATAATGAAGAGTTAATCTTTACCGAAAGGCTTCTATTGCATAGATAGCTACCTAACCATTGTAATAATTTACCATGAATGCCCAATCTTTGGAGTGTATCCATCAATATAAGATGTGACACTTTGTCAAATGCTTTAGAGAAATCTGTATAGATTGAGTCTACCTGGTTTCCCTTTCCCAGTTCATTGGATATGTAATTTTCATACAGTAATAAATTAGTAGCTGTTGACCTACCTGAGAAAAAACCATGTTGGAAAGGTGATATTACGGGTTTCATTTGGTACATTATATTATTCAGTAAGAGTTTTTCAAAGAGTTTTGGTATTGATGATTGAACAAATAGGTCTATAGTTTTTGATATCACTTTTAACACCCTTTTTGAAAATTGGCATCAGGAAGCTACTTTTCCAGACATCAGGAAAAGTAGCCTGTACTCAAAGATAAGTTAAATAAGAGATATAACGGATAGGAGAGATGATCAACACAATTTATCAGGAATATTGGTGGTATCCTGTCTGGTCCAGCGCTTTTATTGTGATCCAGTTGTTTAATTAGAGTTAAAATCTCACTTTGATTAATATGGACATTAGATATATTTATTTGATCAGAAACCTCAACATTTGGTATATAATTATCAGACACAGAGGCACTATCGTATACGCTTTTAAAGAAATCTGCGAACATGTTTTTTATTTCATTTATGTTGTTTCCTACGACATTATTGAGGTACATTGTATTTGGTATATCAGTATCATTTTTTCTCAATGAATTTGTGTATTTCCAAAAATTTTTTGTGTTTTGTATATTTTTCTCAATATTATTTACATAGTTATTGAAACACAGTTTTGAGAGAGCGGTACATTGCTTCCTCAATCTAGTAAATTCAGTGTAATCGCACAGGTTTCGACTTTCTTTGTATATTTTGTGGGCAGATTTTTTAAGATTTGTCAAATTAATTAGCTCATAATTAAACCATTTAGGGTATTTTGATTTAAATTGCTTGCTTCTAGGAACAAATTTTTCTATAATTTGATAAATTGACTTGTAAAATTGGTCAGCTGCGTTATTAATGTTTCCATTGGACAAGTTATTCCAGTCGACCATTCCAGTCCAGTTATTACAGTCCAGTATATGTAGCAATATCCGTCACTAACACTTATAGGTATATAAAAAAGCATAACTCTATTTAATAATGTCCGAAATTAAGGTTATCAAGAGGCTATTTTAAATAATGTTATTCCTGCAGCCTTAGCTGGCGACCGAAATATATGTAGTAAAATTACGTCGATTTCGACGGGTTGGTTATACTTGTATTAAAATATTAAAATTTATATAAAAATATGAATCAAATTAAATTTTAATTACTATTCAGTAACATTTTGATATGCGTATTTACCAATAACAAACAAATTTTTAAATATCCTGAGCGATCGTTAAAATAACCTATAAGGGTTCACATGTTTATTGACGTAAAAAATACTACACGGGCTTGTATACGGCAAAATACACAGTGCGCCCGCTCAAAAGTTAATTATTTTATTATGAATAAAAGCCTAAAACATTACCAATTAGTAGAAATAATTCATTACAATGATGTTCGTTGCTCCTGCTAAAATATTAACATTTATTTTTATAATGCACATTACACATTTTTACAATACAATAAGAATGAGAATAGCTAATACCGGGAGACAAAAAATCTTCTAAAGTCAATTAAAATACTTGAAGGCTCTGCTACAACGCTCACGACCTTTCGCAAGCTAACTTCACCCTTGAATAGAGCCTCCGGTACTCGAGCTGATACCGACATTTTGAGGGACTCATTGTTGGGGGTAGTGCTGTCGCCATAGGGCGTAAGATAAGATGTTATAAAAATCCTTTTAGGCAGAGAATATTATTCTGCCACACTTCCCATCCACGATTGTATTTATATATCCACAATAGCGTCTTGATACCAACACTTTTGTTTGCAAGCGTAACTAAGAACAAAAATAATGATATATATTCAAGAACACATTCATATTTGTGAAGTGGTAATTTTTCAGAAAAATTACAACTTCACAAATATGAATGTGTTCTTTAATATATATAATATCTGTTGTATAAATATATGTCTAAATAAAATGAATTATTCAATTAATTCTGACATCCATCTAGCGGTGGCATTGCAAAGTAATTTAAACTACCGTATCAAAAAAGTGGATTACTCTATGGACAAAAATAAAAATTAATCAATTCACGGAATTCACAGAAACATAGAGGGTTGCTATAGTTTAGTGGTCAGAGCACCGGCCCCGGAAAAGAGGTGACCTGGGTTCGAATCCCAGTAGTAACCCTATATTTTTTCGTGAATTAGATTTTTCTGTATGTATTTCTAATTGATTAATTAATTTGATTTAAAAAAAAAAAAAATAATAATGAAATGAAACGTGTCAGCGCCGTTTTTAAATTATAACAATTTTCTGTCTAATGATTGCTGCATTCTCACATATACACTAAAACTGTGTATATCCATCATTATCCTTCCTATAAAATTTACATAGCTTTATCTTATGGTATCATCTGCTATCGGAGGTCGGCTATCATTCTGGCGATCACGATTTTGCGAACTCAGTCGCGTTGCACTTATACCAGTCCCTCAAGTTACGCAGCCATGAGATGCGCGTCTTTCTACGCTTCTTTAACCACTTATTTTCTCCTGGATGATGAGTTGGTGTAGACTACATTTTGGTCTACTCATAATATTTTTTTCATTTAAATATTTATGTATTATTTATGTATGTAAAAATAAAATAAATTAATACATGTCAAGCACAGTATACAATTACTAGAAAGTATATGTATGACAAGTATATAAAGAAAAGCAATATAAAAAATGACAGTACAAAAGTAGGTAAATTTAAAAAAGTTTAAACAATGCAAGTAAATAACGTGGATGTATCAAAAATCAGTAACGAATTTGTAAAAATTTATAAAAAAATTAATATTATAAAGTAGAAAGCAAGTACATAGTAATATCATAATATAAAAAATATATAAAAAGTGTAGAAAGCAAGAACATAGCTATAGCACAAGCTTAATAAAAGCATCATTTAATAAAAATTTACACAATAAATCTTATATACACAAGCTTTCTTATCTTGAATTCTCGGTCTTCTTCCACACCTACATTATCTTGATTTGTTGGTCTTTTTCCATACCTACATTATCTTAATTTCTCGGTCTTTTCCCATACATACATTGGCATAAAAAATAAAGCAACGCAAAACAAACAGTTGGATTACTGCACTGCTGTCGCATAAAATATTATACTATTTACCTACTTACTAATTGTCTCTGTACGCTCTAGAATGATTACTTTTTCGAAAATTAATATTTCAAGTTCTCAAAAAATACTTTTTTTTTTCAATTGAGAGTGCGGTCACGAGAGAGCGTTCTGAAAGAAAAAAAAAGTTTGCTTTGTCACCTGACTCGTATTATTTTAGGAGACAATTAAGGATAAAATTTGTTTCAGTCCAAATGAGATGAGTTAAACCTGTCATGTTCAATCCAGTTTAATATTTAAAATGACTGTTTTCATAGTTCCGGTAGTTTTCGGGTCGTTACGTTTCTGAATTTTAAATATACGCGTGAAATCTGAAAGCCTTAACATCTGAGCCGTTGGAGCTGAGAATCCGGGGTAGGTATTTTAATAAAAAATTACAATGCGTCTGTCTCCGCACGCTTTAAACCCGGAAAATACACCCCCAGGCTCGTGGCAGGTCCAAGGGCGCGTGGGCGAGGGATGAACTGAAAGGTCGCAGAGGGAAGAAGCACTTTTTTTAATGATAATACCCAATTTCACTGAACATTTAAAAATTGTTGACTAGCTAGAATTTAACGTAATGTTAAATCTGTGACAACGCCAAAGAGAAATCGTTGATATTAGTTGCTTTTATAAATAAATCGTACTCTGCGTATGTCGTGTGGACAGTTCACTAGAATGAAAGAAATTTATTTTAATTACATTTATTCTAAACATTTTAAACTTTATTATATTACTAATTAAGTACTAAAGGAAGTAAATGTATATTATTTTCATTAAATACCTTATGGTAAACATGGTGAAGATCGTGATGGTCACCAAAGTGGAATTTGATGAAAATTCGGTGTTCATGTGCATCTCTATGTTTAAACGTAGGGGTACTTTAACGTGTGGTGAATAAGAATGAAAAGCACAACGTAGAAAGAAGAGAAGAGGTAGGTATATTCACTTTTGTTTATTTCGATATAACGATCAATGATGGAATGAATCGAAGTCACATGGCAAGCCCATTTCTGGCTTGTGCTAGGCTGAACTTGCTTCCTGTTACAGTTAGAACTTGACTGCTCACGATCACCATAACCTCTTGCTGTTGTTTGCGTTGTAGATTCGGTGTTCATGTGTATCTCGATGTATGAATGGAGAGGAAGTTTAATGTGTGTTGAGTAAAATAGAAAGGCACAATATAGAAAGAAGATACACTAATTGTTGATATATTCATTTTTCGCTGAACTTGTTTCTTATTATGGTTAGAACTTGACGTAGCTCACGATCACCATAACCTCTTGCTGTTATTTGCGATGCAGATCCATCAATTTCTCGGTGGTCAGCTCCTACTCGTATTTTTCTACTAGCTCATGAATATATAATAGAAAGTCATTTACCTCATCGCCCTCATTTGTAATAGGTAGTCATTTACCTCATCGTCCTCATTTATAATAGGTAGTCATTATTTATTAATTATAATTATTTACCTCATCGTCCTCATTTATAATAGGTAGTAATTTACCTCATTGTCCTCATTTATAAAAGGTTGTCATTTACCTCATCGTCCTCATTTACAATAGGTAGTAATTTACCTCATTGTCCTCATTTATAAAAGGTAGTCATTTACCTCATCATCCTCATTTATAATAGGAAGTCATTTACCTCATCGTTTTCATTTATAATAGGTAGTCATTTACCTCATCCTCCTCATTAGTAATAAGTAGTCATTAACCTCATCGTCCTCATTTATAATAGGAAGTTATTTACCTCATCGTCCTCATTTATAATAGGTAGTAATTTACCTCATCGTCCTCATTTATAAAAGGTAGTCATTTACCTGATCGTCCTCATTTGTAATAGGTAGTCATTTACCTCATCGTCCTCATTTATAATAGGTAGTCATTATTTATTAATTATAATTATTTACCTCATCGTCCTCATTTATAATAGGTAGTCATTTACCTCATCGTCCTCATTTATAATAGGTAGTCATTATTTATTAATTATAATTATTTACCTCATCGTCCTCATTTATAATAGGAAGTCATTTACCTCATCGTTTTCATTTATAATAGGTAGTCATTTACCTCATCCTCCTCATTAGTAATAAGTAGTCATTAACCTCATCGTCCTCATTTATAATAGGTAGTCATTTACCTCATCGACCTCATTTATAATAGGTAGTCATTTACCTCATCGTCCTCATTTGTAATAGGTAGTCATTTACCTCATCGTCCTCATTTATAATAGGAAGTCATTTACCTCATCGTCTTCATATATAATAGTTAGTCATTTACCTCATCGTCCTCATTAGTAATTAGTAGTCATTTACCTCATCGACCTCATTTATAAAAGGTAGTCATTTACTTCATCGTCCTCATTTATTAAATGTAGTCATTAACCTCATCGTCCGCGATTACCTCCAACATGATCTTACCCAAGATGCAACATAGAGCTTAAACTCGTATTGCAAGACGTTGCTTGTTTAAAATACTCGAAGATCAAGCTACTCACATCGAATAATGTCACTATACTTCATTGTTTGTTGTCAAATATAAAACAGTCGATTCTGTGATTCGCCCACTTAACTATATTTTACATAAAGCATCATTTTGTGGAGTTTAACCTAGATTTATGACCACTATTTAATTTAATTTATTGACCATTTATTTGTCCTAGAGGAAGACAGCCACCAATCGATGGATATCTAAATGTTGCTTTTTATTAACTTGCCATATTACACTTATATACGTGCACAGCATCTCGACAGATTTAAGGGATTCGTCACCACCCCAGCAGCCTGAAATTTGTGTTTTTTTACAAGTTGGTTTATTATTGACTATATATTGTTTATATTACCCGGGTAGTTTTACTTTTTTATTAACTTTTAATCGTATTTTATCAATTTGTGTTTTCTTTAAAATTATTTTAATATCTTTGCAGGCCACCAAAAAGATACTATAAATATATACTAGGGCTTAGCAAAGATCCGAACCGATCATTTTTTATAAATAACAGCTAGTTAATATCTAAATTTCAGTCTCCTACATGGGTGTAAGCCCTTGGTGAAAATTTAAAAAGACGTAACAATAATTAATCAATTGTAATAATTAGAGATTACCTCATTGTTCCTTAAGAATAGCAAAGATGGTTTGGCATATAATGGCAAAAAATGCGAGGCGATTGTTGAAGGCAGCAGTAATAGAGAGCTTCCGCAAAATACCTGGCATAATCAGTTTCTACAAATTTTGGAGAACGGCTTTTTTAAAAACCTCAACAGCCATAAGTAAAGTAGTTTAATTACAACATCCGAAAAATTGATAAATGTGGTAGTCAATCATGGGTGGAATTGGTAAACGTCACGATTTTAAGCCAGCTGTACGATAGATCGTAAGCCCTATAAACACCCAAAAAGACTTCCATACCTACTTTCCCATATAAATAGCTTCGTCTCTATTAGATATCTACATTTAACCACTTTAAAACTATTCAGTGCCGGAAAAAACCATTTTCCGGTGGTTTTAATACTTGACTTGTGTGGTGTATGTGGTGGTATACTAAGTTAATTGTGTAAATTCGTTGATTATATTTTTGTAACTAAATATTCAATTTCAATATTGAAAACGGTACTTATTTATGAATCAACCAAAACATGTGTATTTTTAGGAAAAATCCAATTAAAAATTGTTTTTTTTGAAAAGGTTAGACATTCGCGGTTTAGATTGATTAAAGAGCTATTGGTGGAACATTGTACGATTGACTCAATTCGTTCAACAAACGGAGAGTTTAAAGTACATGATTTCTCTTAGTACTCTATGGAAAAATAATTAGTATCGGATGTTCCAAAAAAGGTCAACGTTTTGATATACGCAGCGCTTATAAGTTCTTCATTTTCAGGGCTTCAATTTGTACAAATTGTCTCGTTTTGCTTTGTTTTATAACGTTGAAGAATAATTACTTTTCTCTCGTTGTAATAATACACCTGAAGATGTGAGGTGCTATGTAATTATGACGCTTATTAGGCCAGTGCTCACGTACGCAGCTGAGACGTGGGTACTAACTAAAATGTTAGTATTTTTGAAAGGAGCACTAGACGTTTTTGAAAGGAAAATTTTGAAGCGTATTACGGAGCGGTTCTAGAAAATGGACTTTGGCGCAGACGTTACAACAATGAGCTCTATACTATATTTAAGTAGTCAAACGTCACAAAATTTATATAACTGGGAAGACTTCGGTGGCTGGGTCATGTGGAGAGAATGTCCGAGCATCAAGCACCAAAGTCCCTGCTGAACTCTAGGCCAATAGAGCGAAGGAGCTTAGGAAGGCCAAAATTAAGATGAAGCGACAACGTCCTCAAAGACATAGAGATGTCATAGATAAGGCAGAGGCCTTAGAGCTTCGAAACTGGAACATAATGATGATGATGTAATTGTAGAAGAAGAATCCCTTACTCTCTCCGCTTAGAAGTATCGGTGTACACAGATTTCTCCAAGCATAGTTCAGATTCTGGTAATGTTTTCTGTGATTTTATACGAAATTTGTATGAGTCTAAATTAAATCTGTATGAAGGAGTCCGCCTCAACCGTCTGGCTCCTTCAGTGTTCTGAGAAATGATCGAATGTGCAAGCAAGGGCATACAGATAATCTACAATTAGGGAAACTCTCAAATGGTTAAACTGGGCATATTGGAGCGAGTTTATAATGTTTTTTTTACAAAATGGTTAGAATATTGAGCGCATTCGCTGTCGCCATGACTATGGTTGAGAAGAATGCTTGGAGACTTGTCTTGTTAGTTCATAAGATTATATCGACCGAAAGCATCACCATAAGATTAATAGCGTGCAAAATATCGTCATGGAATCATGGCTGTGGGAGGCAAATGAAACACTTAAAACTATTTAAACCATTATTTAATACGCAAAGTCCCTGGACACGAATTTAATTAGAGCACTGTTCTTTAATTATGATTACTTATGATCTTTACTTATGATTTCCTTTGTGTTTTATTTTTGAGTTATACGACTCTTGTTTTGTTTTGTTTTATTTTTTGTAATTTTTGTAATTTTTTTTATTTTTTTAAATAACCAATTATTTCACGGTGGGGACAGTGAATGGTTTGATTCTGCGGCCGTGTGGTCCCGCGGTGGTTTATACGACCGCTGCGGGGTGGCACGATCTTGCAAAGTAGTATTAAGAAAATGTCAACTTGGAGACGATTGAGTAGGACCGATAAGGAAGCTTTTGCTCTTAGAACGGTCCTGGGTAAGCGGTGGGTATCATTCACTCTTTTTCAATGCGCACTAAATGTTTCTATAATATTTCACATACTCATTCACTTATTTCGTTCTAGAATGTTCGCTGCACTCTTTTTCTATCACTAGGTATGTAGATCCGATCCATTTCGCGCCAAATATCTGTCGCTTGGTCGAACATGTCACACTCTTTTATACAAAACATGTTGATTTCGCGATCCCTCTCAATACTCCCAGTAACTACGAGAATAGCACAGTCGATTCCAGATTCGTAAGGACTGTTCGAAGAATGTCGATAGCGTATTCTCTTTCTAATTCTATCACCTCACGATGCTATTAAATTATTCTTTCATCATGTCCTTAATTTCATGGAAACAAAAGCGTTGCAGACATCGAAATACATTGTGAAAAATATTTTGTGGTCTTAAATATTGCTATTTGAACCCGGATCCACCGTGCGGACATTTGTCGCATGAGACCCCACTGTATATAGAAAAAAGATGTATGCATCAAATGTATAATTTGTTACCCTTAAAAATATTTACTGTCGGAAAAGCTTTGTTTTATCTGGGATAAGAAAATATTATTTTCTCGCTGTCGCGGCTTTTCGACCACTCGATGAAAACTTATGTCATTGCCGAAAGGTTTACGACATCGTTAACAGGACGGCTGATAGCACCATTATTTATTGAAGGCTTCGAAACTCCCACCTCGGAAGCTGAAAACTTTAATTGCCTTTAGAGTAAATATTACAAAAGGAGCAAATTGTTCACAAAAAAGTTATTTGGCAATTACTCCTGTTCAAGTTTTTGTGTGAATTTCCCTCATTTTATTTTAAATTATAGAAAATATTCTGGCATACATTGGTAATAAAAGTCAAAGCGCGCCACAGGCATGATTACTGGGTAACGTAAGCACAAGGCACTGTTCTACAAACCCATGGCTGTCGCAAACTCCTCAAGCTCACTACTTCCGCTCCAGATTCGGACCCGTTAGCAGCCTTGGATTCTCACTTCGTTCCACCGCATACAATTAAAAAGTATATTTCACACTTAGAAAATCGTAACACAATCGTACGCATTTTATTTTAACCAACTTGGCGGCAAATATTCGTTTCTCATCTCATTTACTGAAAAATTCAACATAACATCAACATCTTCTTTTTCTTATAGTGCCATCTTCTCTTGAAAGTCAGCATGAGTAGTTGAAAACCAAAACCTCTCTAACCCTATGAGCTATTTTTTGGCTTATCAAAGAAAATCTTCAGACCAATAATTGACAAGTTACACGAATGTAAAATGTAGAAATGAAATTAATTTTTAAAAGTATTGGTCTGGTGTATTTAGATACTCAACCTCTTGGTGAACTCATATTGGTGAACATTAATTACTGTTTACCGAACCTCTTGGTGGACTCATATTGGTGAACATTAATTACTGTTTACCGAAATATAGAAAAGCTCAGTCAAATTATAAATTTAACATTATGTTTATTTTTTTCCACTAGTTTATTTTTGAATATCACACAACACGTTTCGGAAACAAGCGTAGATTGAAATGTGTGGGTGTGAATGTCTGGTGTATGAGTTGCAGGTTTTTTGGAAATGGAAGGGGTATCTTAATGATGGAAGAGATGAAAATTGTGAGAAGAGCAAAGAAGGGGAAGAAAAAGTTCCCTCTCTCCCACCACCTAGATACGCCAGACAATCATTCCTACTTGTTTCTGAAACATATTGTGTGATACTCTAAAATAAACTATTCAGAAAAACAAATATAGTGTTATATTCATAATTCATAAAATATATTTCTGCAAAGTAAACACCACCATATTAAATGGGCTACTTTAGAACCCTCCCCTCAAGTTATGCAGCATAAGATGCAGTGTCATTTTCCACTTACTTTACTCGGAATGATGAGTTGATTAAGACTGCTTTAGTCCTCACATAATATATTCGAGATACTCGAGGATTCTTTTCTTGATGGCACGCAGCATTTCTCGACCTTTTTCCAAACACGAACGTCACATACAGCCGAAACCTTCAGGTCGCAAAAAAAATCTCTTCCAAGTATCCCTAGAAGCGAACCTTCAGAATGCCAACATTAAGGACAAGATCAAAACTAGATACAAAAGATAGACCTTATAAAGTATGAATGGGGCTTAGTGGCACCCAACTCTTCGAAACCGGACGCCAGCAAGAATACAAGAGCAAAAAGGAACAGAAGTGAGTGTGCAGATGCCGCATTCCCGGGTCCGAGAACTCCAGAACTCGTGAATTCAAGATTGGACTCTTTGGGTACCTGGGGAATCAAAAATCGAAGGGCAAGGTCTTTCTTGAATATTACTCGTATATTTGGCCGATAATGAAAACATAAAAGAAAAAATAAATCAAATTTCTGCATAGGATCATAAATAGCGCAATTGATTTCCCCCAGATTGTTAGTCTGATCGACTTGTATGCCTCATCGAGGTCATCAAGACACAGTGCACTATTCTATTATAGTGGAAATGTCAGAACTAGTGCATTAGCAAACTCTGTAATCTCCAGACTACGCTCATTAGGGAATGAACATTGAACATGGAGAGGCGGCTGACATTTTTGCTGATAATATAACTGTTTATAAGACAAAGTTGATACAATTCTTTTCATCTCAACTAAATGGAAATGGATAATAATTTTTCCTTTTTCTTCTACTACTTAAACTTCTCTTTTTAATTTACACAAATCTATAAGATGTACTTGAATCTTTTTAATTGCAATCTAAATTTACACAAATCTTTTATATGTACTTGTACCTTTTAACTGTATATCTGTCTTATGTTATTTTTTTTAATTTATATTTTGTGTATTTTGTAAAAGCTCATAAGGGCGTTAATGAATTAATAAAAAAATAAAAATAAAAAACATAATACAAAATTAACAATTATTTATTGTTTTACTTTCTGTGCTGTATTCAGGCTGGCCACTTCACTGGGTGTACAAAGAGGGGCAACCTAAATGCAGGCCGGCCACCTTAACAAGAGCTCAAAGAGGCGCGGCTATAAAAAAGGAGACCACAAGCTCTCGCGCTCTCTCATTCATTAGCCAGCGGGCAGTTAGCACTATGATTAATATAGGGTCGGTCGACACAAAGTATCTGAATATACTGAAGATTATCGCAAGTACCTGATCTTTGATTTGGTGTTCGTATCCTGGGATTAGGATTACATGACACTACTTAAGTAGAGCCTTACTTAATAAAATTGTCAAATTATCTGGAACAAAATCGTGCCTCGACTATAAGTTAACTTTTTAATATACAAGTTCAACGGGGAAAACTTTAAGGTTTTCTCATTACAAAATCAATGTCGAGCTTGGCAGAAAATAGTAATTACTTAAAGGCTTATAATCTTCCCAATCCACACAACCCTTTAATCGACTTCGGAATTAATTACGTAAATTCCTCTAGGAATGGAAGTTGCCGCTGTCAGCATTTCCATCTGGCAAACGATTGGAAATGAATAAATGTCGCTATATTTCTCCAACCCCGACTATTTATTGGACAAAATTTATCAAAATTTACCGGTTTTATGTAAAAACTTTTCCCGGCGTCTGGCAAGTGAATACTTTCATATTTATAACTGTTTGACCGTGCAACTTTTGCTCCTAGCAGATCTTAAGCAAATTTAATACTGGTCCATTCCCAGCTTTGCTCGGAATTCATTATCAGCGGGGCAGCAATCAATATATATATAACTATATATATATATATATATTATATATTATATATTATATATCTAGAATAGATAACAAGAAACCGGTGTTTCCCTACCCGCCAAGTTTTCTCCACAACCAGCCACAACCACTCACCGGTGGTTAAGGTGGTGGATAGCCCTTGGTGTCACATCGAAAACATGCGAGTTTGGTGGGGGTGGCTGTGCGTGGGTGGGAGTGGGTGACGAAAATGTGCTTTATAACACATTTTTTTGTTATAGAAAGGCCGCAAATGATTCAGATTGTTTCAAAATAGGCGCGCCGACTGTGTCAGTGAGTCTAGAAGGTTCCGAAAAAACCTGCTCTAGAAAGTTCTGGAAGGAGTTCTAGAAAATTACCGAAAGTTCTATAAGGTTCTAAACTAAATGGCGGAATGTGTCGGTGTGTCTAGAAGATTCCTGTACATTCGATAAATTTCTTGTAAGTTCTGGAAGATTCGCGAAAGTTCTATGACGATCCAAACAGTATACTAAAAATCTACGCGTGCGAAGCCGCGCAGGCACAGCTAGTAAATTAATAATGGGTATATAATCTAAGGTATTCTGCGTCGGTGGGTCCTCAAAAGGACTGTACTCCCGACGTTTCGAGCACATTGCGCATGTTATCCTCGGAAGGACTGACTTGTCACTGAAGTCTCGCTCCAAACTTATAGTGAAATTCGAAGAAATACGCTAAAGTACGAAAAATTTACTTGCGTATATAAAACTCTCGGACGTAAATATGTAATACAGCTTGAGTAGGAAAAAATTCAGTTCAGTAATACTTTCTTACAGATTCAAGAAACATTTTAATGCTCGCAAACAGTTAAAATAGAAAAAGTTATATATAAAGCTATATACAGAAACAGTCGAAAATAAAAACTCAAACCGTGGCCACGAATTACGGATAGAATTTTAAATTATCTTTTTCATAAGATAAGGAGTATTCAATTAATGTGTTTCTCGAAACTTTTATTAATGTACAGCTTTTTTGCTTGTATGCATTGCGCGTTATTTTCTTAAATTTACTCCTTTCATACTTAGTAACCTCCTTTTTGCTTATTTTACTACATATTTTCAATCGTAAAAACCGTTTAAGGGTAAAAAATCGATTACAAATGCATGCAAAGAAAGCGTATAAAAGCATAACCAATACAATGTAAATTCCGAAATTTTAGGGCAAGAGATAGAAACACGTTACTCGTATATTCGAAGAAATATAATGAGTTTTAATTTTTTTTCATTAAAAGAATTTTGTAGGTACTGCACACACATTGTTATATGTGTAATCCTCTCATCGTCAGGTAAAATCAGTCTAAATTGCACGATTCTAAACAACAGTGATAGCGAAAATATAACTCGACACGCGTGTAGAACAAAGTATAGTTTCTTGGAAAATAAATTTATTTATTTTACGCCGCAGATCAACTGCAATGGCAATTAATAATAAATAAGGGATATACTATACTTACTTATAATTGGAAGACATTTATAAATATTTATGGATGCATTAAGTCAATAGATAAAATGATGTATTTTATTGGTAAATAAACCTACTTCGAACGGTTCTCGCAAATTTATAGTCAAAGCAATTAATCAACGTAATAAATTATTTGCTATTTTACTAAATATATAAATAATGTTAAATATTTTTAGGTAGATATAAACATTCCTTATTTTATCTGGAATGCATAGGTAACGCGACTTTTTTCAGCACTCAGCGCCATTTCCATAGTACGATATGAGAACTAAAAATATCCGATGAAGAATCGAGATTCAAAATATTCATGTTAAAAATATAAAAAAATAATAATTAGTAATTTGTTGAAGTGGTTATCATGATGCTTGCCTTGCAATCTAGGTTGGTGGTTCAACCCCATTCCGGGATGTCTGCATTCTCTTTTAGCAAGTTAGTCCTATTTCTATAGCACAAGCGATTAATTTATTTTTAAAATAGTATCTAAGAATATTGGAAGTGCATACCGTGTTCATTCCATATTTTCATCAAGAAAAATAGTATTTTTAAAACATGGAAAATCTATATTATGATTGCTTCAAAAACACAGTACGTGGTTTTGCCATTGCTAGTTTCAAAAAATGACCAAATCGTATATTTTTTTTTTAAGAAACAAAATGAAAAATAA